>PVIR01041424.1:0-12750 GCA_004026965.1 Petromus typicus
AACAAAATGTTCTATAAATTGTCTAGATAATGCCTTTATAAAAATAATGTTTCATCTATAAAATCAGATCATAATAGTGCAGCATGATATGATTAGGTCTGAATGTGATCGTAACATTCAGGGCAGTTGGTGACACACAAGAAATGCTCCGTGAGGATGTTATTGTGATATGATTCTGCTTTGGCAAATCTGTACCTGCTGTCCTTTGCCACTTCTGGAGGTCTTAGATTGCTGTTCTTCCCTCAAGGCCTCATCTTTTGTCCTTCCCTGACATCGCTACAGATGTTTCTGACCTGTAGTCTCACCTCCATAATCCCCACACCTGAGAAGACCGACCCTGCCAGGACAGGGGGACAGACAGACCAGAGAGACACTGCACAGTGTCATTCACTGGAGCATGTCCATACCCATCGGGGTTGATTCCTGAGCTGGCTCCTGGTCTGTGCCACCCTGTTCCAAACACTGAGACACAGTTCCTTTAATCCACCCGCCCCAGGCCTCTCCACACCTGAGAATCTGACTCTGGAAAGAAACAAGTGTGGTTTTCTCTCACCAGCAAGGCCATGGCCACTACGAGAATGCTCATTTCCTCCCCTGAATGGACCTTTTCCCAGGAAGGCACAGAAAGTGGACATTCTTTCTTTGGCACAGTATCTCCTGTCCCCTCTCCAGATCTGTTGGAAAAAATGGACAAAGGGGAATAGGAGAAAAAGCATACAAATGCATCAACATGCAGAAGCACAAAACTGCAGCCCGGCAGGGCTGGAGGTCATATGAGCATGATTATCTACTTAATTAACATGATTTAGAAACCTGTGTACTCCCTTTTCTATACAGGTTGGGGAGCAGAGGCTGCAGATAATTTGGTGGGCTTGTAATGATTATCAGAGGGATGAGTGGCCCAACAATCCCTTTGGAATGTGGCCGAGCCCAAGGGACAGACACAGCTTTGTAAGAACAATCCGTGCAGGTGCGCTTCCATTCTTCCACATTTTAAAGAAAATGGAGCACAGTGTGAGGATGGAAGGGAAGCGTGTTCCCTTCACAGTCAGTTTGGATGAAGATGTGGGAAGTTCTAGAAAAATCCTTTACTCTGCCTGCAGGGAGAATAAGAGTCCTTCTCAGCCTCCTCATTTGCCTTAGATCAAATAGCTTGAGACTCTATGAAAGGCCTCACTTGGCAGTGCCCTTCTCCAGGCCCAAACACTGCACACTGCTCACGGGGACGTGGACAGCCCCGAACCCGAGCAGTCCAGGAGGGTCTGACTTGGGAATGGTCAGAAGTACAGTCATCCCTGCAGGTGAGTGCCCCCGGCCATGCCATGCTGCTAGACTCAGCTGCACCCACTCGTTCCTCCTCACCTCGTTCCCATAGTTCTTGGGGTTCAGGCTCATGACCTATGGTACCTTGAGGCAGGAGTTTGGGGTGCTGGAGGCCCAGGTGGGGGTGTAGGATTCAATATCCCCTGCTCCATCCAGGACTATTTTAGGTATCTCACAGTTTAGGAGGAATGTGGAAGTCCCTCTGGGAATTCACTCTATTTATAACGTTGTTTCTCTGGGAAAGAGTGTTCCACGTGACCAGCATTTCACAGTGGATTGCTGCAGGACTGCTTAATTGTTTCTTCACATGTGGGGATTATATTGGGATTTTTATAAAAGTCAAGTAAACAAGTAGGCCAATGAAAACGCAGGTGTTGCTTCCTAAAATTTTAAGGAGAATTTTTAAAGATTTTTTTTTTTAAAGAAACAAAGTTTATTTTAAAGAGTAGTATTTACTGAGCATTTTGTGTCTACTAGTGACTGAGTTACAGGGGGTGTGTGTGTGAGAACCCATTTATTCCCCACAGCACCTTCCTAAAGTGACAAAATATATAATCTGATTCCATTTTTGATGTTTTGCACCCGGCAGCTTTCAGGGCTGTCCCACCTCTGCCTCGAGTCTGCGCAAGTTGAGGAGAGACCTGGTGCTTTCTCCTTCAGCACTTGAGGAAGTTCAACCCTCAGCAAAAGAGGGTGACTTCCTCCCTCCCCACCACTGAGAAACCCAGAAGCCGGGCTCCTTTCTTCACATCCTGAAACCACGCTGGGAGAACACCTTACTCCGCACCCCAGTCCTCATGTGTGAGTCAGAAACCTTTCACGTCCATCTGATTTCTGGGGCATGCTGAGGCTCAGCCTCCAAACCAGGTTTTGAATATGGGGGTGCAGCTCATCTCCATGGCAACAACAATAGGCAGGTACAACGTTTTGCAGGTGAGCAAACTGAGTCCCAGACAGTTACAGAGCTAGAAAATAGTAACAGCTTTATCTCCATTCTTTCTCTAGCTCAGGTGCCTGAGTTTCACCTTTGAAAAATCTGTGAACAAAAGTAGATAGAGAGCTTGTAAGTTCTTGACTGACATTGTCTCAGATCTTTCCCCTGTAATAACTCATGTTACCCTTTTCAAAGCCCTGTGAGCCAAATACCTTTGTTTTTTGTTCTTATGGATGAAGAAACGAAGAAATAGCAAAATTAAATAATTTTTCTGGGTCTCATTTCAAATAGATGGCAGAGCTAGGCTTGGAGCCCAGTCGGCTGAATCCATCCTCTTAGCCACGGGGCTCTGACACAGCTCACATGGCTACAAGCAAGTTGGTAATTAACCCAGCTCATAAGGGTTGATGTCTTGCGTCCCCTTCATTGGACAGCTGCTGTTTCAAGAAAAGCTCTGCATTAATAATACATTTGGGGATCTTCTATTATTCAGACATATTTTACTCAAAACTCATGGAGAACGGGAATATTTTTGTTGTCTTTGAGATCTCTTTCCCCACCACCAATAACAAAGAGATTGCTGTTTAGAAAAGGAGACCAATAGGCATATTTGAATGACTGGGAATCAGTGGGTGTTGTGGAGTTACACTAAATCCCAATAACTTCACCTTTGACCTAGATACTGCACTATCCATCGTGACAAGTAGGCCAGGCCTCTCCAGCAATTGCCATGGAAACCCTCTAGAATTCTTGTTCCCTGTGCCATCTGTCTGACTAAAGGTACAGGGAAAATAATGATCTGTAATTTCTCATAGGAAAGTACCTTAAATTCTCAAGGCTCCAATTTTTTGGTAACCATCTGCTTTCTCTCCCAGCGTTCCTTTGTTTCTCTGAAGCTAATAAATCAATTTTGTAAAATTTCTCATGGCTGTTCAGCATATACCATTCCTAGCTCTACAAACAGTGGTGTAGAAAGTTAGTAATAAACAACTTCAAAAAAGCTATGAATCTAATAAAACAGCCAAAAAGTTAAAAGTAGTCTTTTATTTCTGTCTCTACCTGAGGCAAGACTTGCTGCTTTACAATCTAACCCTGACCTTGTCTCCCTCAAAAACCCTGGGCGAATAGACTAAAAATTTTTCCATGAACAAAGTCAGCTTAATAATGGCTTCCATGCAGTGCTGTCAGAAGATAAAAGATCCCATGAAAGGGTTTGGAAGAATAAAACTTTGTGGATCTTAATGTCAAGTGTGGTCATCCCTGTGAGGAAACAGATCAAAGCTGGAGGGTGCAGCGTCGGGGCTGAGGGCTGCAGGCAGTTCAGGCTTTGGCAGTCTGGGCCTCGAGACCCCGGCGGCTCCCTCTGATTTTCCTCTAGACCAGCCCGCAGTAAGAAGTGAGTGTGAACCTTTGGACTTGCAGACTCAACTTCCACGGCTCTCTGCATTTCTTTGATTCTCATCTGAGGATCTTCATAAAAGTGGTTTAACAGAGGCCCAGTGATTTAAAAGCAGTTTGAGAGGCCTTTGATATAATCCAGACCCCATGTTACAGAGGAAGATGCAGAGACCTCAGGCTAAGTGATATGCTGACCCCTGAGAGACACTCAGTGTAACTTGGACTGGAAAAGTCCTCACTCCCCAGGTCTCTACTCTGCTGCTGATCTTTGGGGGCCTAGCAGATAGCATGCTTGTATGCACTTGCCAACCAGAAGCTTCCTCAACTGAATTTCCCCTGCCCCTTCTTGATACTCTGATTTCCTGCCTTGCATAACTTTTCTAACCACAACCTTTTCATTTGTCAAGTATGTCATAATCAGGTAAATATTTATTTTCTAGAAATCCCTAGTGTTCTGTATCTTGAAAGCAATGAAATGTACAGAAACCTGTATTAACAGGTTTCTGGGTCTCATTGTCTCTGCGTGTTTATCCTCCACGTGACCTGCTTCAAAGAAAACATTCTTATTTTTGCAGTAGAAAAATGAACTTATCTCTTGAAGAGAAGTTAAGTGATTAAAATTGTTTATTAGTCATAACTTTTCACCAAGGCCTTTTAGGAGGCAAAAATCATAATAGTTGTAATAGTAACAGTGATAAGGAAGAAGAAAAGCCGGGTTATTTTTCAAATGGAATAGCTGGAATATCACAGGGCTGACACTCAAAGGGCCCACGGAGACCATTTCCTATTGAGGAGAGTTCAGAGTTCCCAAAGTACCCCCTGTGTGCTGCTCAATACTGCTGCTGTTTCTTGGCATTTCCTATGGACCAAAAATCCTTCTGAACATTGCCCTTTCATCCCCACAATCATTCTTATCACTGACCTTGTTTCCATTGTAAGGAACCGTCTGCGGCATCAAGCAGCGGGCTCAGGTAAAGTGACTTCCAGAGCTGGCAAGTCACATCCAGGGGGAAGGTAGCTCAGTGGCACTGTACCTGCCTTGCAAGTTTCTAATTGAAATTTCAAATGTGACTTTCCAAATTATGGCCTACAGTGAATTAATTTCTGTGAATTTAATCCTTCTGAGACTGTTCAAAATTCACTGCTTATACTAATGCCAAAAATCTTACAGAAATACAAATACAGTCATTAGAGAGAAGCTGGATGATTATATAAATTACTCTGTTCACCAAAGTGGCTTATGATAATTTTCAGAGGATAAAAAGTTGTTCTGAATTGATCTTTTCTAGAAAGCAGTTTGACAAGATTATTAAACACTGAAGTAACTGATGAGATCATTAACCTCATAAAATTTCATTAGTTCTACAATTACCAAATCACCTCTCTCCTTTTAAATAAATGATTCAGGGCCTTACAACCTGCAAAATGAAGACTTCCATCGGGCATGCATGCATATAATAGGATCTGAGTCTCACAATAGATTGTTGACATGGTTCCCACAAATTACCCGTCTCTATCTTGAGTCAGTAGCAGCCGTCATTAAAAAAAGCCTGATTATGATTGTGTGTAAAAAGCAGGGATAAACTTCTAAAGAGGAATGCTGGAAAATATTTCCTGGCTATTACAGTGTACATCTCCATGGAGTCCTCCTTTTAGGGAGATTTCTTCTCAGTTAGCATGGTAAGTGAAATGACCATGAACAGATTTTCAAAGTCTAGATAATATTCTACTTATGTCAGACACAAATCAGTTTTTAATTTTGTTATATTTTATTTTTAGAAAATAAAAGATTTGCTAGTCACCAACCTTTTATGCCATTTCTGCACTTTTTTAAAAAGTTGCAAGTACAGAGGAATAGTTTCACTAAAAACAAATAACAAACAGCACATACACAAAGCAGTGATTAAGCATTTGGGTTTTTGTTGTTGAGACAGAGTCAGTAGCATAGGCTGACCTAAAACCCACAGCAATCCTCCTGCCTCAGCCTCCCCAGTGCTGAGATCACAAGTATGTGCCAATATGCTCAGCCTGAAGTACTCACTTTTTTAGTGCTTATTTGTAATACAGTTAGAATAATAATGTTGGGAAATTTGTGCATACAAATAACAAATATTGATCATTTTTAGTCCCTTCATTCCCTTTTTCCTCTCTTCCCTCTTCCTCCTGATCTCTTTCCCCATCTCCAAGAGTCTACCTTCTAGTTGTATATTATTCATTAATTTATATCTTAAGTTTCTTACATAAGAGAAATCTTGATCTTGGCTTCCACTTTCCTGTAGATAAAATGATTTCATTTTCCTTTATGGCTAAATAATATCCCATTGTTTATCTGAACCATGTTGCTTCATTCATTCATTTGTGGGTGGCCAACTTGCCGAGCCAGAGCTCAGTAATAGTGAATAGTGCTGCCATAAATGTGAGTATGCCTGTGTCTCTGCACTTTGATGTCTTTGATTCTTGGAGAACATACTCAAAAGGAGTATAGCTGGGTCAAGTGATATTTCTGTTTCTAGTTTCTCTAGACTCTCCATACTGATCTCACAGTGGGTTGTACCAGTTTACATCCGCACTGACAGTGGAGATGGGCACCCCTTCCCACTCTAGCATCCTTGTCGGTGTTTGCTGTTGTCATTGTTTTTGATAATATCCATTTCATTGGCATAAGGTGGAATCTCAGCGTTGTTTCTATCTGCATTTTTCTAGTGCACTTTTTTATGTACTTATTGGCCATTTGTACATTGTCTTTTGAGACATATCTGTTGCCCACTTTTTACTGAATCACTTTTGGGTTGGAAGTTAATTTTTTTCAGTTATTTATAAATACTAGATATGAGTTCTTTATCAAAGGAGTAGCTACTAAAATCTTTCTCTCATTCTGCAGGTTTTTCTGATTATTAAAGTATTGAGATATTCTTTTTTATTAGTACATGTTTGCAGTATGTAATGATTACATTCATTGTAGGGAGTTGGTGTGTATATATGCATACATATACATATATATGTATACACACACACACACATACACACACACACGGTACCTTTTAATTCTTTTCCTTCCACTTCCCTCTTACTCCCCAATGTATAAATAAATTAAATAGCAAAATAAAACATAGATAGATAGAAAGGAAAGAGAGGTTTAGAACTTTTGCAAATGGGAAGGGTTTTTTTTTTTTTTTTTTTTTGGAGACAGGATCTCACTTTGTAGCTCAGGTTGGCCCTGAGCTCAGCCTCCAACTCACATCACAGCAATCCTCCTGCCTCTGCCTCCCGAGTGCTGGGATTACAGGCGTGAGCCATCACGCCTGGCACTGTGGTATGTAGTACTGGTTGCTGCTGGGTGTGGGTCTCCACACCCAGTATTGTTATGTGGTTACCAGAGAATCGAACCCGGGTCCTTGCGCTTGCAAGACAGGCGCCGGAACCACTGAGCTAACTCCCCGGCCCTCCTCTTTAATTTTTTTACTCAGAGTTCTGCAATTTTCATCTCAGAGGCCTTTCATCTCCAGTGTTGGGTTGATTTCTAGTATTTAATTTTGAATGGATTTGTTTTCCTGATTTCTGTTTCAGTGGTTTTATTACTGGTATTCAGAAAAGCTACTGACATTTGTGTGTTGATTTTGTATAGTGGTAAATTAACTTTTAGAAAGAAGGAGAAGAAGAAGAAGGGCTGGGGATTTAGCTCAGTGGTTCTGGCGCCTGTCTTGCAAGCATAAGGGCCCGGGTTTGATCCTGGGTGTAACCACATAAAATACTGGGTGTGGAGAATCACGCCCAGCAGAAATCAGTACCACATACCACAGTGCCGGGCGTGGTGGCTCACGCCTGTAATTCCAGCACTTGGGAGGCAGAGGCAGGAGAATTGCTGTGATGTGAGTTGGAGGCTGAGCTCAGGGCCAGGCTGAGGTACAAAGTGAGACCCTGTCTCCAAAAAAAAAAAAAAAAAAAAAAAGAAGAGAAAAAGCAAGGATGGAGACAGTGATTTGACATTTTTTTGAAATGAAAACTATCTGTGTTCAAAGCTTGTATGTGGAGGAAAACGAATGAAGTTTAATATTCATTTCTCAGATCTAAACTGTAGTATTTTGATGGTATGTATGTTTATTCTAAAAATCAAAAAACTCCATCTCATAACATCTCAGACAACAGAGATGAGAGGACAGATGAATCAAGGACATGTCCTGATATATTCTGGAATTTTTACCCTATGATAAGCAAATCAATCTTTTAAAAGCTGACTTTTTAATAATATCTTGGAAACTTCTGCACAGTATTCCTCTCTTCTGCCAGTCCTAACCACGGCACGTGTTTAGAAAGCTTGCATGTTTCTTTTCATACTATTCTTTGCCCCATTTGGATTTCTTCTTTTAAGGTTTAGTTCTATGTTGGCCAGAACTTTCATCCTCTCTCCTGTTAGCCCATAATCTTGGATATGAACGATACCCACATTATATCATATTTCTGATAAATCTTTAATGAGAATTTAACAAAATACTCTTCTAACAGCATCATGTTTAGGCTCCAAATTTGCAGTACAGAACTTGAATTAGAGTTTGGTTTTGGCTTCCAGTGTGGGACCCTGGGCTTCTGGTCTTCATCTGTACAGTGGGGTGGGTAGCACAGATGGCCTGTAGGGGTACCCCAACCACTCAACTTCTCTGGTACCTTTTCACATGATGTCCAAAGGTGCAAGTCTAAACTTAATAACCAAACAAATAGGAGCTGAAAAGGAAATCAACTATTTTAAAGCACGATGTACCAGCAACCGTGCTGAGTATATTTTGATGGATCATCTTACGTAGTCTTTATGGCTGTGCCAGACATTGATTTTTATCTTTATTTCATAAATAAAAGATTTCGGAAGAGGTAAATTTCTCAATATTACAAGTGAAAAATATCTGTCATTGAACTATGTGGGGTTTAGATAAAATAATTTTGACTGTGTTTTAAATTTGCTAGCAGACATGGACTTCCAGAAGTTACCATGAGCTATGGCTTGGTGATGGTTAAGCCTGAAGCTTCCTGTGCTTGTAGCTGGGTCCCAGGGTGACAGCACTGAGAGGTGGATCTTTAAGAAGTGGGGCTCTCAAGGAGGTTATTACATCATAGGAGCAAAACCTCAGGAGAGGTCAATGCTGGTCCCAGGAATGAGTTTCATCAAGCTGGAGTGGATTAATTCCCATGAGACTATAAAAGAGGGGACATAACTCCTCCCATCTCCTGAGTCATCCTTTGCCATGTGAAGCTCTTCATTATTTCGTGATGCAGCAGGGGCCATTGGCAGACACAATGCAATGCTGTTTAGCATCTCTTTTCTTTGTAAGATATCCAGCGTCAAGAATCTTGTTATAGCAATAGAAAACAGATTAAGATATATATGTGAATTTGCCTGTGAATATATTTGTTTGCATGCATCTAGTACTTAATGTTGCTTTAGGGTGAAAGATCAGGAATTTTTAGTTATATTAGTACAAGAGAGACGAGTAACTTGCTTAAGAACTAATTTTCTAGCTGTCCAATTGGATAGGATTTTTCATAAGGCTACACTGAGATGTCAGAAAAAGTCATTTTGATATTAGAGAAACTAAATAGCTATAAGCAATCTTTTCGAGGAAAATGCGAAAGTGTTTACTCTGAATGAACCTTTTAAAAAATCAAGTTGTTAATGCATTGCAAATGTTTGGTGTTGTGATTCCCCTTGAGGGATGTGCTGGGTGGTATCTTTTGGGTGGGACCTCTTAACTCTAAAAGCCATGCCTATGCTCTGAGGTTGTTTTTAAAAGACCAGAGTCTAACAGGTTGGCAACAATCATCAAAATATGTTCTGTGTATATACAAGTCTGCTAAAATGAAATCCATTAATATTAACTAAAAAGGGCCAGGGATTTAGCTCAGTGGTTCCCGCACCTGCTTCACAAGCACAAGGTCCAGGGTTTGATCCCCAGTAACCACGTAATATTGGGTGTGATCACCCACGCCCACCAGCACTCAGTACCACACAGCATAATGCTGAGTGTGGTGGCTCATACCTATAATCCCAGCACTCAAGAGGCAGAAGCAGGATGATTGCTGAGTTCAGGGCTGAGTTCAGGAGCAGCCTGAACTACAAAGTGAGACCCTGTTTCAAAAAACTACAAAGAGAAAGCCAAATCTTTTAAGACTATGAAGTTGTGTAGATTACATACCTGTCAGCAGGAGGCACCAACAAGAAAAGGTGGCCTGGAGATCTTGGGTAGAGAAAGGGCATAAACTTCGCTGCCTTTTCCCCTCAAGTCCGTCCTCTGCCATGAGCTGGGGACCCATAAACAGTCCCATCCTACAGAGTCACCTTGTCAATGTTTGATGTCCACAGGCAAGCGATGGCCTGTGTAAAATGCCTTAATGCCTGGCAGTATTCAGTATCTGACTGTTATTACTGCTTTTTAGAAATTTAAAGAATAATAACAGCCACTAATGCCAACAACCATAAGGTTGTGTAGCCAACCAGGGAGAAAAGTGGTGGGGAGCATTGTAGACTTTTTTGAAAAAATTATTTTCCTTTGATAGATTGTTGGTTCTACTGCTGACAATCTGGAGACTACGAATTCAGTCACTGGAAAGTACCAAGTAGTCACGTTTCCAGAATCATTGCTGGTTCTTAAATTCTTTCGGTCCTTGCTTTTGGTGTAAGCAGCAGGAAGAAACCTTGAGCTTTGAAAAATTTTGTGCTTTTATAAACACAGTTGGACAAGATGCCTGGTTCCCTGTGAGAAAAAGCCACCTAGTAAACAAAGGTGATGAAACAGCTTTTTACATTTTTGTCCTTATTTCTCTCATTTATTTATTCCATGACTTACTGACCACATGACACGAACAATACCAGATACTAGAAAGTACAGAATAATACAGACAAGTTTTTGTTCTTAGGAACTATAAGGCTTGTTCAGAAAAAACAGATGGGATTATTAAATTTTGTGGTGTGGAAAATTCCCAAGAGGAAAAACATTCTTTAAATTTCTAAAAGCAGTCTGAGAAAAGTGAGGAGATAACGGAGTGCTCAAGGAGGAGGTTCCTGGGATGGGCCACGCAGGCCCTGGGAGCAGAGGCGGAGGAGCAGAGACTCTTCTCCTGAGGCTAAGTCACGCCTGAGGCCTCTGGGCTTCCAGCCTCACGTGAACCAGAAAAAATCTACAGGGAGATAAACAGGCAAAACAAACCACAGTCCATCCTGACGCTCTGTGTGACGTCTACGCTGAAGAGCGTGACCCAGAGAGATGCTGCCAGTGGAAGTCAAGCTCCTCCTTTTTTTTTTTTTTTTAGGTTTTTGGAGACAGGGTCTCGCTTTGTGGTTCATGCTGGCCCTGAGCTCAGCCTCAAACTCACATCACAATCCTCCTGCCTCTGCCTCCCGAGTGCTGGGATTACAGGTGTGAGCCACCACGCCCGGCACTGTGGTATGTGGTACTGGTTGCTGCTGGGTGTGGGTCTCCACACCCAGTATTGTTATGTGGTTACCGCGGAATCGAACCTGGGTCCTTGCGCTTGCGAGACAGGCGCCGGAACCACTGAGCTAACTCCCCGGCCCCAAGCTCCTCCTTTAATGTTAGGAATAATCTTCCAGAAACACAAAGATGGAATTAAAATACCTTTAACTAGTATCCCTCCCCCACTCTTCTGCCTCTCTCTCTCCCTGCCTTCTTTATCTTCCTTTTTTCCTTTTGTTCTTTGGTTTGGGGAAGGAAACTCACGTTCTGCATGCTAAGCAAGGGTTCCACCTCTCAGCTATATCCACAGCTTACGTTGCCTTTTAATGATGACCTGGGACAGGAATAACAGTTTTAATCCTTTATAGCACCAACCGAGTATCAGCCATGGATCTTTATGTCACCTGCAGCTTTGACAAAAGCTATTTGCATGATATCAGATAAGCTACTTCATCTCCATGGAGCCCAGTTTCTTCACATCTAACAAGCAGAAGTTGAATTATTATTTCTTTCTGTCTTAAATTCAATTTCAAGGCACTGAGAGGACCTTTTCTGCTACAGATTCCTTCTAAGTTTGTTCTGGGTAGTCCACCAAGAGGGATTTGTGATGTACTGCATTTTAAAAAGTAACTCACTCTAAGCCTTAAACTCATAACAGATTTTATTTTGATTAAATGGCATTAATAGTTTGACACTAATACTGTGGCCATGTTTGGAAATAATCAAGCTGGAACTTTTTTATGGTCGGAGTTATAACTGGTTGGGCTAGGGCCTTTGCTGTTACTTAGCCAAGTTTCTTGCTCTTCTGTTCTCTCCTTATATGTCCTTCCTTCTAGCTCTCTTCTCTCTGTTTACCCTATTCAGCCATACTCATTTAAACCCTTATCCTTTGGAGTCATGAAGAGGTTAGGTTCTTGCCTTATGAAAGTCAAAGTCTAATTTTCATCATTTTCATTGAAGAGTAGATAGAATTGTGGGTGGGGGAGTAGCAGGGAGAAGAAGAGGAAAGGTTGTAGGGAAAGAAATGTATACATAGAGTTCTCAAGGCTGAATCTAAAATGGGTACCAGCCAGGCCTAGAGAGATAGGCCATGTTCATAGGAACTGTAAGATCTACAAGCCACATCTCTGGAATCTTATTCTGACAACTTCTAGCTTCACCTAATGGCTGCTGGGACCCTTCCATTGCTTCATAACTTAATGTGGCCTCTCCTTGTGTACTTCCATCCTGGCTACTCAGTAGGTGTGTCAGGGAAGCGTTTGAAGGATACATTCCCCAGCCCTATTTCCAGCAATTCTGAGCTAACTGGTTTGGGAAGATGAGTATTTTAAAAGTATATTCCCCAGATGGTGACAGCACAATGGAGCCTCAGAATCTTTCCTTTAGAACCTCTCTAGACTTCCTGTCCAACTACTCATTGAAAAGGAAGGATGGTCTGGTGGGACTGTAGACTTGTACAACCCCTGTGGAGATCAGTTTGGAGATTCCTCAAAAAGCTAGGATTGATGGTCCCATTTGACCCGGCCATTGCCCTGCTAGGTATATACACAAAAGAATTAAAAGACTCATATCACAGTGACATATGTGCACCCATGTTTATAGCAGCCCAATTTGTGATTGCTACATCTTGGAAAC
>PVIR01041425.1:0-12749 GCA_004026965.1 Petromus typicus
AAAAAAAAAAAAAAAAGAGAACTGTCTTCCCCACACCCTCTCAGTCATGTTAGCCTTTTCTCATCTCTAGATACTCACCCTCCAATTCACTACAGGACTTCAGCTAGCCAGAGGAGCTCACTAATTTCTTCTGGTTCTTTGAGTAGTACAGTGGCCTTAAGAAATTGTAATGATACTTTCCGTGGGGCCTCCCAAAAAGGAGAGTATTTCATAGAGACCTAGACAATGACCTACAAATTTTCAAAGTCATGGTATAAATAATGTTGCTTCTTCCTGTACATTACCGGGGGGGGGGATGACTGAGCCATATGAATATTTAAAATTGTAAAAGAATTTCAGCAAGCTCCAACTCTGTCCACAGGTGTCTCTTCTAAGGAGGCACAGCTTAGAAACAGTGCTATCATGTTCTTAGTGTAACTAATAACACATGCCAACCATTAACACTTTACAAACACATCATACATTTTTGAGGAGCATTTTCTAAATGTATGTATAATAAAGTTGCTCCTTCTAGAGATATAGTGTGGTTGACATCCCCTCTGGCTTTATGTCCATGCTTCCTATCCTTATCTCAATCACTCTGGAGTCCAGGTAAGAGGTACTGAATGCTTAAATCTATCTGTACCACAACTGCTTAGGAAATCAGAGGGTACCAGCTTGGACTTAGAAATTGCCCTCACATTTTTTGTACCATTATCAAATAAGAATTGTACTACTGTGGAATCGGACTCTTCAACCTTAAATCCTGGATCTACATTTTCCTTAGACAAGACATTTAATTGAACAGGATATCTGTTTTTGCATCTTTAAAATATTCATTTATTTTAAAAATATTATTGAGCATCCACTCTGAGACAGGCACTTGGAATATATCAGAAAATAAAATAAAGAAAAATTTCTTCCTGTGTAGACTTTACGTCTGGGAGCAAGGGTTTGTAGGTGAGTAGGTAGAATAATAATAAAGAGAAAATATAATCATTAAATGATAATATGGTGGAAAATCAAAACTTGGAATTCAGAAAATGCTGAAGGGAAGAGAACAGCCTGAAATATTAACAGGTTGATCTTTTAAAAAGTGAGATTTGATCTAAGACATAAAAATGTGAGCAAATTAGCTGAGCAGACACCCTATAGAAATGTGTTCTGGGAAGAAAGGAGTCCTGGATGCATGGAAGCCCTTAGCTGGTAGTGGATTTTCAGGATCATAATAGTTTCTACTATGCAGGGTTATCATGAGAACAAATGAGATGGTGCACATAAGCATTTGGAATGCTTCTTGCAATTGTGTGTAACTTACCAAAATCATAAGCTTTGGTTGTGTTTGTCATTATTATAGAGGTCACATATTTAAGTGTTGGATAAGTTGTAGAATCTTACAAAAAAATAACCCACACAGTACATTCTTCCAGTGGCACCTTTTTTGAAGTTGCTATTTTCATATGTATGAGTGTATGTGTATCTATATATTTATTCCTTAAACAGAACTCTGAGATTCTTAAAAATGTATTTATCTTTGAATCATTTTCTTTCTTGGCAAGACCCATGACAAAAGTTGTTAGCTACGTTATATTAGGAATTGTTATACAAGTAAATATCAACAGATCTTCAGTTATTTCATCAAGCTGTCACTGAAAAAAGGTGTGGACCCCATAACAGGCGTACCACAACAGGCTGTTTGTTATCATTAAAAGCTCTAAAAGGTTCACCATCACTGCTGAAAGGGAACTTACCAATATTTCTAGCCAGTCTAGCCATCTTTCCATTTTAGAAGAATGTGAGATTTTGTGTTATTAGAATTCTATTTTGCTGTACAGAGGAATAGAAACTTGTATGCGCAGTGTTTGGTGTAGCATATCATAAAAATATGAACTGGAATTAAGCAAAAGCCTTCCATGTGTCAACTACTGTTGTAACTTCTTTGTATAAAGTTAAATTCTAGAAGGCCAGACTACCGTGGTAGTAAAGGATGGTCCAGACCAGCAGCATCAGTATCACCTTGAGGATTTATAAAGAGAGACCTCTGAACTCACCCCAGATCTGTTGAGTTGGCATCTGCACTCGAGTAAAGGCCACAGTTGATTCATGTGTACAGTGAAACCTAAGAAGTACTGCCCTAGTAATATGAATTCATCAACACTGTCTTCCTTAGATGAGGTAAAATAAGCTTCAGAGAGAACACGATGCTGTATCTGTCTGAGGACACACAGCTAGTAAGCGCTGGTTCAGGGCTGCACTGAGGCCTGTTCACAGGGCAGAGTCCATGCTCCTTCCACTGCATCACTTCCCTCACTTGTTCCTTTTAATAAGCATACCTCATAACCCATATTGTAAAAAAAAAAAAGAAAGAAAGAAGAGAAACATCTCAGTTTCAACTTGGCCATACTTTGAAAGCCTTTGCTCAGACAGGCTGAGTGTAGACACCTGGTCCAAAGAAGCAGGCTGGGAAGATGATAATTGAATTCGTGTGTGGTTGTGGGTGGAGGAGTCACATACTCCCCTTCTCTTCTGAGGAAAGCTGCTTTTCTGTTGAATGAGGGAGCCCACTGTAATTGTTGGCAAGATTCTCCCCACATCCTTCTCTGGTGAACAGAAGACAAGCAAGTAGAGAGGGCCAAGGATGGCCAGAGATGAGCTATGTGGCACATGAGACAGAGAATGTCTTTTTTACGAGCAAAGAGGTATTTTTATGGTTTGCTTTGAGTGAACAGCCTATGATGTCGGGAAAACAGACTGCTAACAGCTGGACCACACTTTGGATAAGTTGCCACAACAACTTGATACATTTGTGTCTAGTGTCATTTGATCCCTTTAAAAGCTGTGCTCCTTCAGTGTGGATGTTGGACTTTCAGGCTTACTCTATGCAGTGAGCATTCTGTTTGACTGTATTCCTCAGATTACATGGAGTGTTGATTATATTCATTTGGGACTTTTGATTCTAGGGTGACAGAATGTGGCAACTCACAGATGACTGGAACCCAGACTCTTACAGAACCATCGTTATATTTACAACCAATCTGATTCCAGTGGCAAACTATACTTGATAGCATTTTGGAAAATGATGGAGATAGTCAAAATTCACACCAGATTTCTCAAGTTTTGGTTAGATATTCTTCTTTTTCATCTCAAACTTTGCAAGCAACATTTTTCAATTGTAATTTCAGTATAAGTTATTAGCAGTTACATTAAATTTTCTTGGAAAAATAAAGGCTGCATTGCATTCTGGGAATCACCCAGGGAGACATTTGTTCTCCTTAGGAAAATATGTCCACCTTTTCCCCTTTGATAAAAAAATGCTCAGTTGGGCCGGGGATTGAGCTCAATGGTTCCGGCACCTGTCTTGCAAGCGCAAGGACCCGGGTTCAATCCCCGGTAAACACATACAATACTGAGTGTGGAGACTCACGCCCAGCAGCAACCAGTACCACATACCACAATGCAGGGCGTGGTGGCTCACGCCTGTAATCCCAGCACTAGGGAGGCAGAGGCAGGAGGATTGCTGTGATGAGTTTGGGACTGAGCTCAAGGCCAGCCTGAACTCCAAAGTGAGACCCTGTCTCAAAACACCTAAAAAAAAAAAAAAAATGCTCAGCTACACTTATCCTATTTCCCAACTTTATGGCAACTGAACTGGAGGTCCTGACAAACTTGTATTACTGTGTGTCTGCCCACCAGCACTATTTCTACAACTCAGGGATCCTTCTAAGGAAAAAACTTTTCCAGAGAACATTTGGGCAAAAAGCGATAATATCACTCGAAGCTATGCAGGATGGTTATGAGCATGTGCACAATGCAATTTCATTATAGTCTAGAGTTACATGGCTGTTTCTGGGATCATGCAGTTTCATAAACAGAATATATATTGTTGTTAGATGGCAGCATAACTGTGGTTTTCTGCTGGTATTTTGATGCAAAGGTGGAAAGCTGTTTCCTGTCATTTCTTTCCCATTTTCTTACTCCCTTCTCACTTCATTTCATGTAAATAAACAGAAACAAAATTAAAGGTAACAGAAAAGAACCGCCAACAACAAACACTTCTGGACCATTCTGTGCTTTCCTATAGAAGTCAGGGAATTCAAAATTTTCTGTAATTTAAATATCTTTTACATTGTATTTTTTTACATTTACATTTCCCAATCTCTCCTCAAATTTTACACAAGATACTTTAATGTGAATCATATGAAAAACATAGACAAACATTACCAGCACTTTCGTATTTACATTTTCTGTTCCTTGTGGCTAATTCTATAAATTTAGGGTTAGCCTCTCAGGCTTAGAAGGAGACAAGAAGAGGCCCGACTGTGTCTGGAAAATACCCTTCTCTTTGGAAATTTGGCATGATCTGAGTGAAAGAACATTCTAGTTGCTTCCTTGTAGTATGGGGAATGGTTTTATTTCACAGAGTGGAGATTAGACATCAAAAGGGCACAAGGCCTCTGGTTCAGGCAGGGCACAATCAGGAGCACCACCACCAGGAACAGACGTTTAATGCTTGAGGAGTTGCCTCAGCCTGAAGGATGGGTAGGTGATAGAATGCCAGCACTGAAAGTGCCAGGAAGATTTGAGGTCACAGGAGACTTCCCATGATACCTCTCCCTGCAGAAACCAAGACATTAGTGCCACTTCCTTGGGTCTGAAACACTTTTTAAGGTAATGAGATCCTTCTACAGTTCTGATGGAAGCTATTGCTCTTGGGAAAATGTATATATGTATATAAAGAAATGCACATATGTGCATACACGAACACACACGTTCACACGCACAACCTTGTGTAAAATTTCAAAGTTTTGTAGCATTCCTGGTGTCCATCTCTGGATCTTGTAAGGAATCCAGTGGTCTTCATGAGGGGACAGACTTGATACTCTTCCTCATGCACTCCTACTCCCACACCAAACCACTTACCGCGAGGCTCCCAAGTGCTTTTTAAAATGCCTTTGAAGTTAGATACAAAAAAGCTGTACAATACTAATATGGATTCATTTATTTCCACCTAGGGACAACATAGGGGTTGTAGATGCCAAAACAAGGAAAGTCTTTCTTAGTCCTCACATTGCCTTTTTAAAAATTTCTTATCGAATGGTTTTATTTTTAACTTCCTTGTCTAATCTTGAGTGCTTAAAATGCAATCTTTATATAATGAGAAATTGCAAAAAACACAATACCAAGTACAATGGTTAGAAAAATTATTAAAATAAAGAAAATAACTTCTCAGACCCAGAGCACTCATGCAAAAAAAAGAACAGATCTGAGGAACAGTTTGAAGCAATGATCTATTAAATGTTTAGGGAGCATTCATTGTAATGACGCAGTAGTTCCTGGGTTGAATGGGTGAGAAAATGAGGCATTGTGACATGCTCCTAAATAAGACTCAAGTAAAACACATGTAACAATCATCACTGACAACCTATTCACAGTAAAAGAATATTTCTAAGTTGCATTTTTGAAGTGTTTGATTCTAGACAAGGTACATTATAAAAACTCTGGTTCTTTAATCACCTCTTTTCTATTCTATCCTTACTTCATACCTAAAATTCAATAGTATTAGTTTTTAAATGTGTCTGTAAGTATCTAAGACTTTTGTTGTTTTGCTTGAAATTAGTACATGTTTGCTGTACAGAATGATTATACTTAGGGTGAAATGTGGGTACATGTACTTAACACATCTTAATTCTTTTTACATCTTCTTCTCCCTTCTTTTCCAGCCACATCCTCCCCTCAGCCTCCACTGTTTTTTTCCTTATTATCTAACTTTTATTTTGTTCTATTTTTATATGTTGGATTTCTAATATAAGAGAAACCATGTGGGCCAGAGATTTAGCTCAGTTGTTCTGGCACCTGTCTTGCAAACACAAGGGCCTGGGTTCGATCCCCAGTAACTACATATAATACTGAGTGTGGAGACTCAGGCCCAGCAACAATCAGTACAACATACCACAGTGCTGGGCGTGGTGGTTCACACCTCTAATCCCAGCACTCAGGAGGCAGAGGCAGGAGGATTGCTGTGAGTTTGAGGCTTGCCTGGGCTACATAGTAAGCTCAGGGCCAGCCTGAACTACAGAAAGCGAAATCCTGTCTCAAGAAAAGAGAGAGAGAGAGAGAGAGAGAGAGAGAGAGACAAGCCATGTTATATTTAAACTTGTGTGTCTTATTTATTTCACTTAATATTATAGTTTCCACATTCCATTTTCCAGCAAATGACTCAAGCGTATCATTTTTTATGGCAGATAGTACTCTTCTGTGGATAAATCCCCCATTTTCTTTACCCATGTATCTCTTGATGGACATGTAGGTCACTTCCAAGAATAGCTATTGTGAATCATGCTGCTACAAAAATGGATATACATGTATAACTGTAATATAATATCTCTAATACATTTGGAAGATACCTAGAAAGGAAACAGCTGAGTCCACTTGGATTTCTTGGTTTACTTTTTTAGTGGTGGTATTACATTGCTACCAACAATGAAGAATGGTTCCTTTTTCCCTGAAACCTCACCATTTTTTGTCATCTAATTTCTTGCTGTTAGGCATTCTTCTAGAATAAGATGAAATCATAGTGCTGTTTTAATAGGCATTTCTCTAATGGCCAGAAATGTTGAACACTTTTGAATGTATTTATTGGCCATTTGTATGTTGACTTCTGAAGAGGGTCTCCTCATCCAGCTGTCCATCTTTTGACTGGTCTTAATTTTTCTCAGTCCTTTATACAGCCTTGATATTCCTTTTCTGTCCCAGGAAGAGCAAGAAAATTGTTTTCTCAGTCCATAGCTTGTCTCTTCGCTCTGTTGATTGATTCATTTGTTGTGCAGGTTTTCAATATGATATGTTCTCATTTGATTTTTGGTGTTCTTCCTTTTGCACTGGGATTCTGTTTGGAAAGTCTCGCCTCTGGTTTCTCCTTCAAGAGTTTGATCAAGTTCATCTGCTAGCATATTGCTTCTCTTTTAATATTTAAATATTTTATTCATTTTGGTTGAGTACATGATGAATGATATGACTTAAGATTAAGTCTTCATGTGATTAGGCCATTTTTTCCAGCACCATTTGTTAAAGAGGCTATATTTCTTCCATTGAAAGTTTTTAGATCCTTCGTCAAAGATTAAGTAGCTGGTTGTGATTAGAGTTGTTTCTGGACACTTTTGTTCCTTTGTTCCACATGTCAGGAGTTTTTGTTTTGTTTTCCAAGAACATGCTTTTTACAAATCAAAATAGCTCTGTAGTATAACTTGAAATCCAGAGGAGAGATTCCTGCTGACTTGTCCTGGTCATTCACAATCGCGTTTGCTCTTCTCGATCTCTTCAGATTGCATGTGAATTTGATTATTGTTTTATGCAGTTCGGTGAGGAATGCTGTTGGTATATTTATTGACAAAACAGAGAATTCAGAAAAATTGATAGATACTTAGCTACATATCAGTTATCAAAACTGAACCAAGAAGACATAAAATCTCTGATTTTACCTTAAATCTGTGTATCCCTCTGAAATTGTGGCTAATTTGACTACCTTGTTTTTGCCTTCCCAGGAACAAGGGATTCCTTTCCATTTTCTGACATTAACCTTTAATCTTCTTTTTTTCAAAACACTGTAGTTTTCATTGTAGAGGTATTTTTTGCTTCCTTAGGTAGGTTAATTCCTAGATATTTAGTTTTTCTTCCTGCTATTGTGAAAGGTATAGCTTCTCTAATTTCTAAGTAAATTTATTATTGGTGTACAGGAACATTACTGTTTTTTGTGTGTCAGAATTGTATCTTACGATGCTGTTGAATTTGTTTGTTAATTCTACAATATTTCTGTTGGAATTTTTAGACCTATCATGTCATCTGAAAATAGTGATAATTTGACTTCTTTCCTTCTTATACATGTTCCTTTAATTTTATTCTCTTGCCTGATTGTTCTGGCTAATAGTTGAATAGAAGTACTGATAAACAGTGAACATTCTTGTTTCATTGCTGATTTTAGAGTAAAGCTTTCAGGTTTTCCCAATTATTATGACGTTGGCCATTGTTTGTTCATAAATGATTTTTATCAGATTGACATAAAGTTCTTCTATCCATATTTTATTTAGGGTTTTTATCTTTATGAGATGTTGCATTTTGTAAAAGGCTTTTTCTGCATTTATTGAGATGATTGTACACTATTTCTCCTTGCATCCATTTATGTGATATATTATGTGTTGAAATGTGTACATTGAACCATCTTTGAAACCCTATGTTGACATTTATTTATCCACGTATAATCTTTGTGATGATTTCTTTCATATTCTTTGCCAATATCTTCTTCAAGAATTTGCATTAAAAAGGTTGGCCAATAATTCCCCTTTTTGATGGGAGAGATTCTTTCCTGGTTTGGAGTCAAGGCAATACTAGCTTCCAGGAGTGACTTTGGGAGTAATCCTTACCTCTAATTTAAAATTTTGAGGAATATTGGCATTAGATATTCTCTGATGTTTGTGTAGAAATTAGCAGTGAATCCCTCAGGTCTTAAAGTTTTCCTAGTACACTTTTTTTTTTTTTTTTAGGTTTTTTTTGAGACAGGGTCTCGCTTTGTGGTTCAGGCTGGCCCTGAGCTCAGCTTCAAACTCACATCACAGCAATCCTCCTGCCTCTGCCTCCCGAGTGCTGGGATTATAGGCGTGAGCCACCACGCCCAGCACTGTGATATGTGGTACTGGTTGCTGCTGGGCGTGAGTCTGGGACGGGGAGTTAGCTCACTTGTTCCAGCGCCTGTCTTGCACGAGCAAGGACCTGGGTTCGATCCCTGGTATCCACATACCATACTGGGCGTGGAGACTCATGTCCTTGCTGTAATGTGAGTTTGAAGCTGAGCTCAGGGCCAGCCTGAACCACAAAGCGAGACCCTGTCTCAAAAAAAACCTTAAAAAAAATTGTTATTACTGCTTTAATTTCAGTGCCTGCTATTGAATTAGTCAGAGATTTTATATATTCTTAGTTCAGTTTTGATAACTGATATGTATCTAAGAATCTATCCATTTCTTCTGAATTCTCTGTTTTGTTAAAAGTAGAGTTCTCGAAGTAGTTGCTAATAATCTGGCTGTCAAAAGAGGCTGTTGCATTTTCACTGTTTTTATTTTTTATTGCATTGATCTGAGCCTTTTCTATCCTTTTTGGTAAGATTGGCTAGGCATTTTTCTATTTTCTTTATTGTTTCAAAGAATCAGCTGTTCAATTAATTTTTCTTTGTGTATTTTTTAGTCTCAAAATCAATTTCTATTCTGATCTTTATAATTTCCTTCATCATATAGTTTGGGGTTTAAATTGTCCTCATTTTTATAAGACCTTCAGGTGCATCTCTAGGCTAGTTCTTTGGATTTAGTCTGTTTTTCTGAGATGGAAATTCATCTCTAAAAACTTCTTTTATTTTGTCCTATAGGCTGTGGTATATTGTTCTGGCATTATCATTTGATTCTAGAAACTATCTAATTTCTTCCTTGATTTTTTTCTGTGACTCACTGATTATTTAAGAGTGTATCATTTAATATCCATGTGTTTACATAATTCTTTTCTATTGATTTCTAGTTTCATTGCACTATGATCTGATAATATCCACTGGATAATTTCAATTATTTTTCATTTACTTAAGTATTCCTTATGGTCTGGCATGTAGCCTATTTTGAAGAAATTTACACGTAGTACTGAGAAGAATGTCTATTCTTGTTGTTGGGGGAAATATTCTGGAGATACCTATAAAAAATCCATCTGTTAAAAGGTTTAGTTTAACTGTCATATTTCCTTGAAAATTTTTTTCTCTAGTGTTCCATCTATTTTTAAAAATGGAGTATGAGGCTCTTTATTACAATTATTTTAGTGTTTATCTGATTTTTTTAATGTCAAGTAGTGTTTGCTATATGAAGTTGGGCATGAGAGTGTTTGGTGCACATATGTTTAGAATTGTTATAACTTTTTTATCAAATTATTCTTTTAATGTGTGATAAACAGAGGGACCTATGAAAAAGGGATAAGGCCCATGGGTTTTAAGGCTAGGTAGAAAAAACCATTAATTGCTGGATTTTAAAATAATAATAATTTTTCTCTGTTTTGGACTCCTTAGCCTTTTTATTTCTTCTATTCTTATTCCTTTTTTCCTTTTCCTTTATTTTTCCCCCTTACTTCTTTCTCGTCTTCAGTTTCTATATTACTTCTTTTTATTCCCTTTTTTCTTTTATCTTGTATATCTTACTTTTTTCCTGTTACCTTTATCTATTTCTATAAATATTTTCCTACTCCATAATATGATTACTTATCTCACTTTTATCTACTCCGTCTCATTTTTCATTGTTCACACCGCATGCCCCAATATTAACTGAGATGATCATATCTTGGGGCAGCGGCAAAGGACTATAGTTAAGTATACCTTGAGTGCATCATTGAAAAGCAGACTAAAGAGATCTCCATTCTAGCAATAAATTCTCTATAAGTGACTAAACAGCAAGCACAAAACAAAACAAGTAAAAATCAATGTAAACAAGAAAAAACAAGGCAAAATATGCCTCACAAAATTCTTATTTCTCCCAAAGCTTAACCATGAGGCAATGAGGTGAAGGAAAAAAATAGTCATACAGTAAAATAATTCAAAAGGATAACAGAAAAGATTAAAAGAGATCAATGAGGTGTGGGCTCACAGAAAATAATAATAATCAGACAAAGGAGGTCATAATAAACAATGATGAAGTTTACAGAAGATAATAGTAAAAAACTAGCTGAGCTAAACAAAATGACATAAAACATAAATGACCAGTTTTTGAAGAACTAAAATCTATGGAAATGTCAAAACAGAAATAGAGAAAATTAAAAACCATTTCAAACCAGGCATGGTGGCTCACACCTGTAATCTCAGCACTGTGGGAGGCAGAGGCAGGAGGATTGCTAAGAGCTCAAGGCTCGCCTGGGCTACATCGTGAGTTCAGAGCCAGCCTGAACTACAAAGAGAGACCCTGTCTAAAAAAAATATATCATTGGCCAGGGATTTAGCTCAATGGTTCCGGCGCCTGTCTTGCAAGTGTGAGGACCCGGGTTCAATCCCCGGTAACCATATACCTATACTGGCTGTGGAGACTCACACCAGCAGCAACCAGTACCACACACCACAGTGCCGGGCGTGGTGGCTCACGCCTGTAATCCCAGCACTCGGGAGGCAGAGGCAGGAGGATTGCTGTGATGTGAGTTTGAGGCTAAGCTCAGGGCCAGCCTGAATCACAAAGCGAGACCCTGTCTCAAAAAAACTAAAAAAAAAGAAGTAAAGGCAGTTAAGAAACATAAAGATATTTTCAACATCACTGGTCTTTGGAGAGCTGCATATGAAACAACACTGAGATTCCATCTTACTCCACAAAAAATGGCTTCTATCATGAAATCACCCAACAACGAATGGTAGAGGGGGTGTGGGGATAAAGGAACCCTTCCCCACTGTTAGTGGGAATGTAGACTGGTGCAACCATGTGGAGATTCCTTTAAAAACTTGGATTAGAGGTTCTATTTGATGTTGCCATTTCCTTGCTAGGTATATACATAAAAACATTCATACCACAATGACATATAGACACCCATGTTTGTAGTGGCTCAGTTCATGATAGACAAATCTTGGAAACAACCCAAAAGCCCATCTACTGGAGACCGGATAGAAAGATGTGGTGTTTTTTATATATATAAAATGGAGTGTTATTCAGCCATAAAGAATGATTAATGAGTCATTTATATTCAAATGTCTGTACCTTGAGGACATACTCAAAAGTGAAATAAATAGGACACAATGTGTAAATACCATATCTTTCCTCTAGTATGAAATACTGAAGGTACAAATGAATGCTAAAATGTATGCTAGGTAGTATAAAATAGGAAGAAAATGTTCAAAAGGAAAAGGGAAAAGACATCTATGGCAAAGTAAAGAAGGGAAAGAAAAAATTTGTTAGTTAAAATAAAGGAAATAAAGCTTATGTATATAGGGGGAGGGGATTCTAGGGAGAGAATGGGAATGGGGAAAAATGAGAATCAAGATGCATCATGTACTGATACAAATTCTCAATGTGAAATGTACCAATAAAATCAATATGAAAAAGAACTGCAAACTTCATTAGTAAATTGAATGCTGCACTATAATTCACCTAACACTATTATTTATAGAGTCTTTGTTTTCAATCAATTGATAAATACTGGAACAATATCCCATTCTCCAAAGGATTTATAATATAATGGAAAAGTTATAATTCTTTACCTAAAACTCTAGTGAATAACAGAGAAGGCTATGTAATTGAATGCTGATTTTTAGGTCCAGACTAAATCATATTTACAGAGCTTACACAGGGAAGCACATAAAGAAGCCACTGTCTTGGCTTTTTAATGTCTTGATATATGTATGATGCCCCCACTTTGTTCAGTATTCAACTGTGTCACCTTTTCAAAGTGCTCTACCCTGGCCATTTTTTTTTAATTATCTTTATTGGTACATTGAATATACACATCATGATTGCACTCCATAATGGGGATTTGTACCAGTATAAGACACAACTTAATTCTCATTTTTTCCCATAGCCCCACACACCCTACCACCCCCCCCATATATATAAAATTTGTTTCCTTACTTTTTTGTTACAATCTCAACATTGTCCCATTTCACCTTATTTTACATTGAGCATCTTCTATTTCACAATATATAACATACAATGCTAGGACTCATTTACATCTTCATTTTCTCATACCAGAGAAAAGATGCGATATGTATCTATCTGTGACCTATT
>PVIR01041426.1:0-12722 GCA_004026965.1 Petromus typicus
ATCACACCAATCTTCCTGCCTCTGCCTCCCAAGTGCTGGGATTACAGGCGTGAGCCACCATGCCTGGCACTGTGGTATGTGGTACTGGTTGCTGCTGGGCGTGAGTCTCCACACCAGTATGGTATATGGATCCCGGGGATCGAACCCAGGTCCTTGCGCTTGCAAGATAGGCACTGGAACCACTGAACTAAATCCCCAGCCCCCAGAATGTGTATTTTATAAAGCTTCCTCACTGATATCGTTGACCTGTCAGGTTTGGAAACTACCTGCCTACAGAGATCCTGGCTGGGAATAAGTGTCCTTTTGAAGAAAGGACTGTGGCCCAGTCTTGGAATTTGCTTCTCATCTGCACTGTGTGGCTTTTTACTGCTGCTGCCTTGTCTTTTCTGAAACTTCTCAGATACACATCCCTGGGGGCCCCCTCCCCCACCCCGGAAGTCACCACGGGGAAACTTAGGTTGTCATTTACATGAGCACAGGGCTTTTGTTTCTGGAGCCTATATTGGAATTTTGGCACCATACTGTGTGTTATGTGGATTTTCGTGTGTATGTTTGGAAATCTAAAGGATTTTGTCTTTTATGCCTATCGAAAATGTGTTTGGAATTCCATGGAAGTCAGTGTGAAGAGTCTTCACACCAGAATTGATTGCACTTCTGCTAGTTTCAATGTAATTTTAATGTATTTTGTGTCCATTAACATAACAGAGTGATTATGTCAACTAGGGAAGTGGAACCAGCTCTTTTCTTGGAATCTTGGAATCCTGTTGGAGTCCTGTGGAACTGGGGCCAGAAGCTGCCTCTTCCTTTTTGCCTTCCCTCCTGAGGGTTTCCCAGGAAGCCAGTGGTAACATATTTGAGAACATAGATCAGCTCCTGGGACTTCCCTGTGAGAAGCTTTTTACCTCTTTTGTTTTAGAAATCCTCTTTTGCTCAAAATTGTGTTTTTAAAGGGTAGGTTGGTAGCTGCCCAGCACCACAGGGGGCGCTAGAATGAGGCTAAGGACAAATAATCTTTTGGAACAGAACTTGTAAGCTTGTGCTTCTGTGGAGAATGGTCGGAATATTCTGTCTGTCTGCCTGTCTGCCTGTCTCTCTCATCAGAGGAGCAATGTGTAGATACTGTAACGAGGTTTCCAGGAGGTGTGTCTCACACAATCGCGTAACAATCCAGGTTACCACGCTTAGGAACTGCGGAGGGTTTATGCCCAGTAGTTGCTGCCTCTGATGTGACCGGAGCCTGAATGATGGCAGCATTCTCTGGTGAGGAGAAGTTAACGGGTCATCTCTGAACACATTTGTTTGCCTAAAGCCTTGGATGACTGGGGAGGCTCATTTTCAGAAGTATAGAAGACCTCCTCTAGGTGGGCCCGGACCTTGAGGTGTGACCTTGCACCTGGCTTCCCGTACTCTTCTCCAACACCAGCGACACCTTTGGCCTGAAATGAGTAGGAGGGCAGCCTTTCCTGATAACCGTGCATGAGATTTAGCCCTCGCCTTGGTTTTCTTTGATGTGCCGAGATGGGTGTACCGTGAGAGTTCACATAAGCTAAAAGAGAATGTTAGGAATCAAGTCAGACAGTTTAAGAAGCCCACATCTTAGCTGGTATCGAAGGTCTTGGAGCCTAAAAAAATGTCCTGCTTGTAGGCCTGATTTTTAGGGAATTCTGATGTCTAATCCCAGAGCACTATGAAAAGCTCACATGCACGGTCAGACTCTCCTGACCATGACACCTGTCCTAAGCAGCATCTTCACTACTAAAGATTCTGGTCAGTCAGACTTCTCCTTGTCTCATCCTCTTCCTGATGGAAGGTGAGGAGGTGAGGGCACCGCACTCAGCTCGTGGAATTCCTTGGGTATTGTAGTCGTGGTCTTTTGCTTAAAGCTGCGGGTATCACTGATCCAAGGGACCAGCCAGAGTTGTGAGATGGAGGCTCAGGAAAGCTGCTGAGGGAGGATGTGGAAATGTTGAAGTTCCATCCTCTTCTTTCACGGGAGCTAGAGATTGCCCAAGGGCTAACAGTGTAGTCCGCGCTTCTCTGGTGGGCGGCCCTGTGACGGGTGCTGTCTATCTCCAACAGGGAGTCAGCCTGTGACCCGGGACATTAGGCGCTGCTCCTGGAGTCCGAGCTGATTGAGGGCCGGGGGTGGGGGGTGGGGGGGGTGGGCTGGGCCGGCAAGGAAGGAAAGGGTGTGATGGAAGCAGAGAGCTGGGGCAGTGCGAAGGGCAGAGAAGAGCGTCTCCCTGGGTGAGCGTGGCAGCTCGTGGGCCAGGCTGTGGGAGGCCTTGGAAGGCGTCGTGACTTACAAGCAATATATACCCCAGGCTTTGGGCATCTCATGGTACTTGCTTAATCTGGCACCTTCCAATAAAACTTTTTTTTTACCAAATATTGTCCGATTGTTTTTCAGTTCCGAGAAGGTGAAAACAGATCACAGTGAGTGTGTATAAATTATCCTCCAGGGCATTTCTTAATATTAAAATTAATTGGGCTTTCTGCATTATCAATGGGAACATAATCAAGTGATTAGTTCATAATGAGAAAGTGTGTGTGTGTGTGTGTGTGTGTGTGTATGTGTGTAAGAATGTTCCGTATTTTGGAGGAACACAGCTTTAATAGACAGAGCCTTAATTGTTCTAGAGTCACTACTTTTTCTTAGCTCTAGCAGATGGTGAAATGTCCCTCACGTGTGTTGGGACAGCTTTTCGGCTCATTAATTCTCAGTGGGACGTCGTCGTCGTCGTGAGTTAATTAGAGCTCTGTTTTTATTGGAGGGAAAGCAGTATATTCCCAATATATGATAACTTTAAAGAAACTTGAGAAATCAGTCCTTTCTCCTGTCAAGTGCCCAAACACCTTAAAAGAACTATTCACAAATCACAGAGTTCTAGAATTTTGTGGGTTAGATTTCTCTGAAATATGTATGACCCTCACCAGTAGTTCTGAAACACTAAAGCAAGTGCCAGAATTACTTGGAGGGTCTGTGGAAGCTCAGGTCCTGGGCCCACCCCAGTGGGTCTGACCAGTGCTCCAAAGTAGGCTGGAGACGTTGCATTTCTAGCAAGTGTCAAGTGCTGCTGGTGCCACGGTGTGGTGAGAGTTCTCCACAGTCCATACAACACTAGTTTCAAGGCTTCGTTCACTGGTTCAGTTGTGAGTTCATTCAGCATTTTGTGCATTCCTGTACTTCTCAGACAGTGTTTTAGGCTCCAGGGGTTACAGTGATGCACGGGGCAAACTTTTTTGTTTTCAGAAGCCTCTGTTATAGTGCGAGAGGCAGACAGTAGAACCCGAGAAGTTTCCCAGGGATGAGGGCTGTGTAGAAAAGTCAACAAAGGAGGGTACTTCGCAGGAGAGTGGTGGTCAGGAAATTGCTGGGGTGGGGTGAGTCCCCCTGGCAAAGGTGGCAGGTTCACGAGCCAAAGAGGAAGTTACTGTGTGTGTTTGAGCGCAACAGGAAGGAGCTTGTCTTGTGGGAGGAGAGGGAAAAAGAGATTGTGGTCGGAGTGGGCAGCTGAACATTGAGAAAAGTCACACACAAAAGCATTCTTATGGCCAAATAAGTTCAGGAGATGCTGGTCTCAACAACAGGAGGTGTATTTTGTTAGTCTGTTGTGAGTCTGTCTTCCATCACTACAACCAGGCTCCCTGAGGGCTGTGTTAATCACTTTGGAGGGCAGCATCCCCCGTGACCTAATAACCCCCTCGAGCTCTGCCAACCACTACTTCCTAACATCACCATCTGGGGAATTAGCTTCCAATCCAGGAATTCTTGGGAGACAAAGCACATCCAAGCCTTAGTGATGGCCTTTACAGGTTTCCTAGAGAGGAATAAGACTTTCATTTCTTATAAACTTAACATGACCAAAAAACTTTTAATTCCACAGTCATCTCAGAGACTGGCATTCTTTGAAACCCAACTGAGAAAGCTCCATCTGCTGGGTCCTATTCCTTTACTTTCTAACCAAAGAAATCAAGAACACCAGAAACTAAATGACTAGTCTGAAGTACTCATGCTTGAATGACATAGGTAGTAGGGAGAGCCTCAGTTTGGGATGGCAAGCTAAATTTGGGGTTTGCTCAACATTGTCTCGGGGTGTGACCAGGGGTACATGGCCTTCACCAAAAGGATGGGGTTGCACTGTCTGCTGGCAATGCCCTTCAGTCACTGAGGGCCAACGACTCTGCTTTCATCAATTTCTTTGGACTGTGGGGTTTATGTGAGCTGAGCAAGAGGAAAAACATTGGAAGATGCGC
Source organism: Petromus typicus (assembly GCA_004026965.1). Lineage (NCBI taxonomy): Eukaryota > Metazoa > Chordata > Mammalia > Rodentia > Petromuridae > Petromus > Petromus typicus. The sequence continues at coordinate 4,258 of PVIR01041426.1, forward strand.
ATAACTATGTTTGTCAGATTCCACCATCTAGGTTATTTGTTGCTTGCAAATGAATACACTTCTTAGACAAGTAATTAAAATAAAATCTGTCAGTGAATGTAAAACTGTAAATCATAGAATGTTGGTAAGGAAAATAAGAATGCATAAAGACTAAAATCTATGGCAATGTACTTAGCAACAAAAATATTTTTACATAGATTTCCATTTTGATGACATTCATAGTTGATTTGAATACAAGTAATAAATCTCCCAACAAGTGAGATTTATTTTTTTCTTATGTACTTTCTGAGGGATTATTGGGGAAGTAATAATTTAAAAAAAACCCAGACTCTTACTATTTGGAATTATTTTCTACGTGTGTTCTCTGGGCAGAATTTTCTTTGTCATAGAGGGATTCAAAACATTTGTTAATGTCCTTACAGCTCTACTAATTGGAAACTTCTATATTTGACAATTTACATCTTAAAGGAGCATGAGGGGGCTGGAGGTATAGCTCAGCGATAGAGCACTTGCCTAGCATGTGCTGGGCCCAGGGTTTTGGAGTCAGAAGTAGCCAAACAGGTCCCTGGTGACCCTTGAGTGAAATTATGAACTGTAAGGAATGAACCTTTGTGGTTAGAAATCCGCAGATGTTTTGGGCCACTTGTTACTATGACAAAATGTAGCCTATCCTGACAATTGGGTTTATTTATTTGAGACATGATCTCTCTATGTAGTTCAAGCTGATCTTGAATCACCATGTAGCTAATGCTGATCTCAAATTAACAGCAGTTTTCCTGCCTCAGCCTTCTAAGTGCTAGGACTCTAGGCATGTGCCCCCAGGCACGGCTACAACTAGATTTAATGAAGAGAGAAATTAGTTTCCAAGGGATGAAAAAGAAGAACATAAATAATTGTAAATATTTACTTTAATGAGGAGATATCAGTTGTTTGCCCTTTCATGTTCTTTTTTCCTGTGGACTTTTTTTTTTTTTTTTAGGTTTTTTGAGACAGGGTGTCGCTTTGTGGTTCAGGCTGGCCCTGAGCTCAGCCTCAAACTCACATCACAATCCTCCTGCTTCTGCCTCCCGAGTGCTGGGATTACAGGCATGAGCCACCACGCCCGGCACTATGGTATGTGGTACAGGTTGCTGCTGGGTGTGAGTCTCCACACCCAGTATTGTTATGTGGTTACTCGGGAATTGAACCCGGGCCCTTGCGCTTGCAAGACAGGCGCCGGAACCACTGAGCTAACTCCCCGGCCCTCCTGTGGACTTTTCTTATTCTTACGGAACAGTAAAGTTTGGAGATTTGGATAAAGGAGGAGTGAATGCATATAGGTTCTATTATTACCTAGATGATTGGTGTGTGTTATATGAGTATATCATGCAAGAGACAGTATGCTTGATGGTGAGGGTCGTCACTCTTGGACAGACCGCCTGTGTTCGCAGCCTGGGCTCCCTTATTGGCTGTGTTACTTTGGGCAGAGAGTTACCTTGAGTTCCCTGGGCTTCCATTTTTTTCATCTGCAATGAGGGATAATAATAGCGCTTATCTCAAAGGGTATGACAAAGAATAGCTTTGTTAATGTATTTCCAGAGCTTAGAATGTTGCTTGGAATGTCATAGTTCATAAATCTTAGCCACTCATCTCTCTCTCCACCTCCTTCCTCATTATTATGATTATTATGTACCTATCAAAAAAGACTAAAAGAATAGACACAGTGTAGAGCAGTAACCTCTGGGTAGCAGGATTCTGGGTGATTTTTATTTTTGGTACCATATTTGTTAGCACTGAGTTGCACCTTAAGTTGCTTAGTAATTAGGAAATAGTTATTTAAAAATAGTATATGAAGCTGGTTGTAGTGGCTCCTGCTCCAAGTCGCAATGCTCAGGAGGCTGAGGCAGAAGAATAGCTTAAGTCCGCGAGTTCAAAACCGACCTCTGCAGCACAGTGAGACCCCAACTCAGAAAGCAAAATGAACAAGAGGAAGAAGAGAAAGGGAAAAGGGGAGTCAGGATGAGTTGTAGGAAAGTGCACCACACACATGGAAACCACCAAAAATGTGTGAGACTGGGAGTTGGGCGGTTAAAGCAAGAGTGCAGGTACCAACTGAACCCATTAATTGGTCTAATGTGCACCAATAAATATGCACTAATAAAAAATGTGGGAGACAAAACAAACAAAAAACACAACACAACTCTCAGTATATTTAGTAAATTTTTTCCCCCCAAAAGAGTGTATGACCCTCTCCACGTTAAATGCAGAGACTGCCACTTTTGTCTCAACAGTTTTGACCTAATTCCTTGGCTCCCAGCTGCTCTTCAATTGGCTTTCCTTCTTGATGTCCTTGTTTCATGAGTGACTTTTTTCCCCTTCCTTTTGGCCACATGCTGTGAGACCAGTGAGTCTTTGGTGTCGTGTAACTTGTCAAGCGTGACTATGTCCATGAGGGTCCGTCGGGCCAGTCTCGTTCCTCCCCACCTCGCACTGGACCCCTGGGCCTCATTGTCCAATTGCTACCTCTAAATCCTCACATAACGATGCCAGACAAAGGCTCTTCAAAATGCTATTCTGGGGCCGGGGATTTAGCTCAGTGGTTCCAGCGCCTGTCTTGCAAGCACAAAGACCCGGGTTCGATCCTCGGTAACCACATACTATACTGTAGAGACTCACACCAGCAGCAGTCAGTAGCACATACCACAGTGCCGGGCGTGGTGGCTCACGCCTGTCATTCCAGCACTCGGGAGGCAGAGGCAGGAGGATTGCTGTGATGTGAGTTTGAGGCTGAGCTCAGGGCCAGCCTGAACTACAAAGTGAGACCCTGTCTCAAAAACCCTAAAAAAAAAGCCACGCTGTTGTAATTTCTTTTCCCAAATACTTTCTTGGGTCCCCTCAGGCTCCTCATTGCTGAAGGTAAAACCCAGTCTCCTGAAAGGACTTTGAAAGCCCTTCACATTTCCTTTGCTTTCCCAGACGGTCCCCTCTTTACCTTACTGTCTTTCTCCCCATATTTATAGGTGAGTTTCTGTGCCCTCCTGATCCCTCTGTCCAGAGTTTGCTCACCCTTCCAGATCTTGCTTACAGATGTATTTGTCTGGAATGTTCATGATTCCTTTTTTCCTTGGTAAATGGCAGCAGCCCTGCTCCATTCACTGACTTCAGATTTTCTGTTGTTGAAATGGTATTAACTTGTGTTTCTAAACACTTCCCGTGCCTATCTCCTTTCTAGAACTAACTCGTAACACTTCTGAAGGTGCTTACATTTCCTAACACCCTAATGGTCCACAAAAGACGAAAGATAGATGGGATATTGGGGATATTTGATTAAAATAGATGCCAGGCTAATGAGACTTCCTTGTTAAGAATTAAGCAGAAATAGACTTTTTAGTTAGATATTTTCCTTGTTTATGTTATTTTTGACTTTACTGTTTGTAACGTTGTTTATCCTGATAGTCCCAGCTTCTTTTCATAGTCCAATCAATATTTGCTTGACAAGCTCTAGAGCAGGCCTAGTGTCTAGGGTATTGTTACATTATTTAGTGTTGGGTTTTTCAAGTGAAAATAAACTTCATCTAGTAAATTCTCGGTGACAGAGCCAATGCTTTTGCTCTTAACCACCCAATACTGTCCCCATGGTCCCTGAGCTCACTTCTTAGTCACCCTTGGGATCCTGGTCCTTAATACCATCTCTGGTGCAGGGTGTGTGCTGCACGTATGTGGAAGGGAATCAGCTGAACAGCACGGCAGGTTTGGAGGGAGGGAAGCACCTACCTCAGATCGTTTACAGCATATTGAATGTGCATCATGAAGTAAATATCGTTTTTTAAACAAACATGAATAAATAACCAAATAATATTGACCAGCGAAGAAACAAGCCCCAACACAAACAAACCTCTCTATTCTCGAGTCAGCAGCACATGTACGAGCTGAAGGTTTGGTGTCCACTGTGTTACTGTGATGCTGCCCCTCCAGGTGCATGGAGGCCACATGTCCCCGTCTCTGGTCCTGCAGAGTGGACGCGCTGGGCTGGCTATGTGTGTGCTCATGTCCCATTTCCTGCTTCCTTGAAGCCCAGCCTGAGGCTGGCCCTTTCCAGACGAAGGTGAGAGGCGAGAGGGGAAGTAGATGGCCTTGGGGAACCTTGGAGCGCAGGGAGGGAGGAGAGGTATGTGAGCCTGACTCCCCGCCACGTGTTGGCCCACAGAATGGGGAGTCCTAGGCCTTTGACACAATTGTGACACTGACGGCATCATGGCGGTCTCGCCTGCGGCCCTCCGTTCTCAGATCCCAGGAAATCATGCTGTGCTTCTGCCTTAAGCTCCTACTGGTTCCCGTGCCCACTGCTGTTGCCTAGTTTTCAGGCTGCAGCCACATTTGTGATGCCCTCTGAATGGCAAAGAGCTTCCTTCCTCAGCCTCATGGGCCTGCCAGTGTCTGGCCCAGCCCCTTGATGACAACTCAAGAGAGAGAAATACTCACTTGCCTTTCAATTTTCCAGCTGATTCTTTTTCTGCATTTTTGTTGTTGTTGTTGTTGTTTTGTTTTATTGGTCATATGACAAGCTCTATTACTGATACACTTTTGGGGGGGACTGTCTGGGTCAAAGTTGCCGAGAGAATGCAAAATAAATGGGCCAGAGAAGTTAACAATGTGTAGATATGCTTGCTGCAGTGGACTGGCTGAGGGCAGTTGCGCTGCATGGTGGGAAAGGCTCCTTGTCAGGAGGTACTGTCTTATGTCTTGGGCTAATTTCTACTGCTGGGGAATGAACTGTATGTCCTGAGGGCTGGATGTACACAGAGAGTTCTGAAGTAGATTACTAAAACATATATTTGGGAATATTTCTGAAACAGATGGTATTTGGTATAGTTAGTGCGGTGTGTAGTATTCTGAAACACGGTAGATGTGTCTTCCAGAACCATACCAAAAGGCTTGCCTTCAGATCTTGCTGTGGGTTCCTCCTGTGGGGAAACTCAACCTAAGACGCTTGCTATAGCCAAGATGTTCATTTCTGTGAGAAGATAATTTTAGTTTATGCGAACACTACGAATTTAGTTGGAATGCTTCCCTTGTTCTGCAATTTAGATGCACAGCAGGAAAGCATTTTATTTAACAAGTAAAATGCCCATAAATTATGTTATTTTACAGTATCTAGTACATTGTTTGAATGAAATGAATATTAAAAATTATTATATGTATAATTGATTTATACCAAGGTTGTTAGAATTGTTCACTAGAGATAAAAGGCATTGCTATCACATTATCCTAGTCTCATGTTTTAGAACATTTGTGGTTCTCAGAGTCAGATGATTTTTATAAAGACCTCACGAGATGTAAGGTGGGCTGATGATTTTCGAGCTGAGTTGACGTGGTTTATATGAGAACAAATTGAAATTATTAGAGCAAATGTAGACTAAACAGTGGGAAAGACTGAGGTCCATTTAGGCAGCTGCTCTTGACCTTGGGCCAGGACAGGTAATGAGATTTGCAGAGAGAGAGAGATCTTGTGTTCTGGTTTGACACTCAGCAGATGAGTCTGCTGGTCCATATTAATATCTAGAGCCCTTTCATGGTGTTTTATCTTTTTCATTCAACTGTTTCCTGGGAGTGGTAGTCGGAGAAAACACAGATTTCAAAATTAAGGGATGAGCACACAGCTATTCACTGAAAGAAGCAAAGTTGCTTTAATGGGATGATTGTCAACGTATAATTTTGGTCAGAAGAGCAGAACTAGTGAGTAAGCTGAGTTGACCTGTGACTGCCTGAGTCTCTTGAAATGTTTTGAAATTCTGCGACTCTTTTCTTTTACATGTGCCTCTGGACTTGGTATGTAGGCCTCTAATGATGTGAAAACCCTACAGTCAAAGAGAGGCTAACGCATTGTTCAAAATGAGGTCAGTAAGAGAATAAGCTAATAATGATATTGGATTTGGTCCACGATTTAGAAGAGTGTTTTTAAATTGATTTGGGTAAAACTCCTCCATGCTGTTTTTTTTTTTTTTTTGAGACGGTCTCGTTTTGTAGTTCAGGTTGGCCCTGAGCTCAGCCTCAAACTCACATCACAGCAATCCTCCTGCCTCTGCCTCCCGAGTGCTGGGATTACAGGCGTGAGCCACCACGCCCGGCACTGTGGTATGTGGTACTGGTTGCTGCTGGGCGTGAGTCTCCATACCCAGTATTGTATGTGGTTACCTGGGAATCGAACCCGGGTCTTTGTGCTTGCAAGACAGGCGCTGGAACCACTGAGCTAACTCCCCAGCGCCCCCCCCCCCATGCTGGTTTTGACCTCTAGTTTGTTGGCAAGGTGAAGAGAGATGGTGTGACCTGTGCCTGGGGATGTTCTTGTGCCCAACATGTTCCCTCTGCCAGTTCTCATCATATTGTCGTCACAAGTGTTTCCTGCTGACCCCACTCCTCTGCCATTCCATGTGCTGCTAAAAGCCTTGAAAGTAAAAAAATTAGATTTAATAGCAAAGCCTGGCTTGACCTGATTGGAGGTTATTTTAAAAATTATACTTAATATCGCTGTTTATTCATTTGCAGTGTGCTTGATTTCTGGGTACCATTCCAGACTGTCCTGGAGGATGTTAGCGTAATACACAGGAACACGTGTCCTTTTATTGTTGTAAAACTGCAGTTTTAAGAAACTTTTGAGAGCTTCCAGGCTTACGAGTTTAGGCACAAGGATGATTGTGGATTGTGCTCTGAATTCTTTTTTGGGAACGGCAGTTACTTGGGATGGGATCCAGGAACTGCACACTGAGCTACATTCTCCATCCTTTTAAAAATTTGAGACAGTGTCTCAGTAAGTTGCCAAGTCGCTCAGGTTGTGCTTGAACTTGGAATCCTCCTGCTTCAGGCTTCTAGAATGCAGGGACTACAGGTGTGCATCATCACTGGGGCCCTAGTGCTTCTTCTGTCTGTCTTTGCTTCTGGGCCACCCTAAGGTGAGCACCTTTGCTGCACCATACACTGCTCACTCCCTTTCACCCCAGGCCCCAAAGCAAAGGAGCCAGCTCACCATGGACTTCTGAAACTGTGAGCCAAAAATAACCTTCCTTTCTTAGAAGTTGACTCTGTCAGGTATTTTGTCACAGTGACAGAAAGCTGACTAATGCGATGATGACCATGTGGCATAAGAGAAAATGGGGGAGAATGACCTGTCAGTATGGGACAGTGTGTTATGGGACATAGCACAGTCATGAAAAATCTTTAAAACAACTTGACTGTAGACACATGACTGTGTCTGACAGCTGCTCAGAAGGCAGAGGCAGGAGGAGATCATGCTGGACAACATGAGAAAATACAAAAAGTCTTAAAAAAATAGGATAACTTTGCTATGGGAATTCCTAGTTACATCTGTGACAACTTTGAATTTTCTTTGTAAAAGAAGTTTTCTATGTATTAGTTGGTTCTCACAAAGATTACTGTCTACGCTATGAGAGCATTAATGGCATTTTGATTTTTTTTGATGGTTTGATTTTGGTATTTGTTGAATTTAGAGTATTATGTGATTTACAGCTTTGTTCAAATCACAGGGGCAGCCTTGAGTGTATATATCTCAGCATTTCAAAGAGAAAATTCCTTCTGTGAAATGTGAACTAATTAAACTTATGTTTCAGATATTTGCAGGCTTATCAATTGTGTCTAAAAAGCACAGAGGACTTAATAAGTATTAATTCTCTTCCTTTTCTCTTTCCTTAGGCCTTTTAATTCTTCTTAAAACCACTACTTTATATTTATTATAGATTATCTTGCATTCATGATTAATAAATAATTTTGCATTAACTATGTAGAGATTTAATTTTCCACATCCATAGAGTTTGCCAACTTGAAGAATGCATTTCGGTGTAGTTCGACAAGTGTGGATAGTTCTGTAGTCAACACTACTGTCAGATGCAGAACAGCTCCACTGCTCCACACTAACTGCTCATGTCACAACATCCACACCTCCTCTGCCCCAGGTACCGTGTGAGATGTGCTCTCTTCCTAATGTGTGAACATACGTTTTAAATCCTCTCAGGTAACTTCAGAATGGAATTGCTGAGTTGCACCGTACATGCGTGGTGAACTTTATAAGGAACCGCCGAGTTATTCTCCAGTGTAGCTGCACCATTCCAAGTTCGGTCTATGATCTAGGGCTCTTCTAGGACATCACCTCATATTATGACTTAGTACAGATAATTTTTTAAAATTTTAGCCATTATGGTATAGTGGTAGTTTCTCACTGCTTTCATTTCATCTAACAATGTTGAGCATGTTTTTGTGGATTGTTTACTATCTCGGTATTTGTCAATAAAGGATCTATTAAAAGTCTACTTATTTTTGCATTAGTTTTTTGACCATCTTATCATTAAGTACTAAGGATTCTTTATTCATACCACAATGAATCTTTTGCCAGATACATGTTTGCAAATATTTTCTCCCAAACTGTGGTCCAGTCTTTTAAAATTTTTTATTTAAGGCTTTATATTTTAGAGTTT
>PVIR01041427.1:0-12745 GCA_004026965.1 Petromus typicus
TATAGCTCAGTGGTTCCGGCGCCTGTCTTGCAAGCGCAAGGACCCGGGTTCGATTTCCCGGTAACCACATAACAATACTGGGTGTGGAGACTCACCCCAGCGGCAACCAATACCACATACCAGTGCCGGGCGTGGTGGCTCACGCCTGTAATCCCAGCACTTGGGAGGCAGAGGCAGGAGGATTGCTGTGATGTGAGTTGGAGGCTGAGCTCAGGGCCAGTCTGAACCACAAAGTGAGACCCTGTCTCAAAAAAACCTTAAAAAAAAAAAAAAAAAGAAATAAAACCTAGGACAATTCTTGCAAATTGATTGTGTTTAGAAGTAGCAACTACATATTCCAAAGGTTTTTGTTATTTCCATTTTAAATGTTCCCTTCTTTTCCCACAGGTGTTGAATCCTGCATAAGATCAAGCATCCCAATTTTGATTTAGAAGAATCTGGGTCTCTTGGATATTTGCAAACAACTTCTTGATAAGAATGTGAGCTATGCCCTGCTTCCCACAGAGTTGGAGGATGACTAGAATGTGCTGTTTACTCTCACTTCAGAGCTTCAGGGGTGTATATGTGTCCCAACTCTACATGGCACTATACAAGGTATGTATATCTTATATATCACAGGTGTATGCCTTTTGAATGCACATAACCTGCAGATGTTTATAGTCCCATATGCCATTTTAAATTACCACACATATTTTAATAGCCATTGGGACAATATTATAAGTGTGATTCTTTCACCTTACTCCATTTGTTTTATGGAGATTCCAAAGATCTACTGTTGTATCTGCAAGTAGGAGAGCTGAAAAGTTTCTAAGCATTGAATTAAAGGTAGATACTTTCATAAAATGATGACTCATAGCTCTCAAAGAAATCAAATAATTTGTTGTTAAGTTTGGTTTATGAATACTACATTCTGAATTGGAATTAAATAAAAACTTTGGCACATCCTAAAAGCAAGTAAGTAATAATGGTCAATAAGCTGAAAGCAAATATAAAACTATGTAGACTTACACACTTTCCTATGAGAATGTGTATACAGTTCTAAATAGAAATCATCAGAGTCCCACCTAAACCAGTGAAGTCACTGAAGAAGTTCCAAATGACTTTCTTCTACCATGATTAGTAGCAAACAATAGTGGAGTACAAATAAGTACATGAAGACATAACTATAGAGCACAAAAAGTACGAGAAGATGTATACATAGAAGTATATACGAGTGGATAAAGATGTCTGTGTCAGCAACTACCTCAGACCTACAGAATCCAGCATCTCCTGAGAGAAAATTCATCAAATTTTTGAATACTTTAGTGAGAAAACTAGCAAAAATGTAAGAATAACACTTATTGCCTAAATGTAGCATGCCAGCACCTGTAGTTATAAATTTTCCACCACCAAAATGGATGAGGTGCTACTCTTGTCATGAAATGGTACTCAACACATATCCAGAGCAGTTCACATGCACAGTCATATCAGCTTCGGGTGGCTGGAGACAAAAATGGAATTCCCAGGAGTTCCTATACATCCTTTGCTTCATTAGAGCATCATCCTTACAGATATGCTCTTCTGGTGAAGCTCTTAGTGTACAGAAGTTTGTAATTTTTAAAGAATACAGCTGATCTCCCTGCTAGGTCTCTTAACTACATGGATTCCTTCTCTCTTCTTCAGATTAATAAGCTTTGTTTGACTTACTTGTTTATCTCTGGCTTCTCCACCATTAGTCTGAATTTAGTATTTTCACTTGTCACAGCAATGGTCACACAGTAATCTAAAATAGACTAAAACCTTTCAAATGAATATCATTATGAAATTTCCTCTTCTGAATGCAGTTTTCTGTGCTGATCACATTTACTCTAGCAACTAAATAATCTTGCATTGCAGTAGCTATTACAGAATTCATAGCACCAAATAGACAGGTCAGCATGTCTTGGTAATATAACCAGCTGTCCCATTCTTGAGGCTTGGCAAGAAGCTAAACTGAGGTATGTTCATTTCATGTAATGGATGAAGCCCACGAAGGCAAAGCTAGTCATATAAGGACACCCATTGTCCAAAGCAAGTTACATGGAAACATCCAAGCTAGGTGTCACAGAAACACATTCTGCATAGCATGATAGTAAGATTGTAGATTAAAAAAACTTCTAAAGCAAAGTGAAAAACTAACACAAATGACTCAGTCTACTACACTCACTGAAGTAAACAGGAAACCTAGCTGTATTGGGAGACAAGAAGACAGGATTCTGAATCTTTTTCAGTCACTATCTATCTCATTCATTACCTTGAACACGAGGGTAAGTTTTGGATTCCCAAACAGTATAGGAAACAAGTAGGTTGAATAATTTATGGAGATGTGTGTGGCCTCAAGTATTTTCTAAGATCGTTATTTCTCATTTCAAATCAATTCTTCTTCAGATCATGCATGCTTTCAAACTTATGAGTCTCCTCCTCCAAGACTGATCCTCAGCTTCTGTGATGGTTAAGCTTCACTGTATCAACTTGACCAGTTTGAGAGCCACGGAGTGGATGATGAGGCACACAGTTCTGGATTTGTGGGGAGTACCATGAGGCGTAGCCTTGCGTACTACTTCTAGTCCTTCATTCCTTCCTCTCTGCCACTATTTTCTTCTTCAGCTTTGTAGCTGCCATGAACTAAAGCCACCCCCTTTCACCACGATATTTCTTTCCTGAAGCCAGCTGACAATGGACTGAATCTCCTGAAACTCTGAGTCAAATTAAACCTCTCCTCCTGTAGAGGTTTTACTCCTAGGTTGAGTACTATATGTTAGCAACAGGTAAGTGACTAATGCAGATACTGTAAGTGAGAAAGGACTCATTACCATCAATATCTCCCTTTAGTCTCCCTCACATGTACTCCTTCCTATCTTCCACACTTGGCCTTAATTCTTACGTTTCAAAGATTGTTCTAGAAGGGCATAATTCTCATATTATTTAACCTAATTAACCTTTTCTAAAATATTCTTTAATCAAGCACATATCCCAGTCTTTAATGAATTCCTCCTCACCCCTTCCAGCTCTAAATTGCATTAGTCTACTCTTCAAAGATCAGAATTCTTCTCTTCTTACCTTTTTTTAGCCACTCTTTACTGCTCTTTTATTTCTTCCCACCTGAGGCTGATAAAATCTTCCACATATTAAAACCTTTCTACCATTAAGAAAAACTTTCTAAAATGTGGAAATAAATGATGTCTATTCAGTGTTTGGCATCTTTACTTAAGAGATTTACCAAAGATTTCTAAGTGATACTTACCTTGTTTAACTCACTGTTTACAAATAAAGACTTGCATATAGTGAAATCCTATATTGACATGAATTTTTGTCTAGTTGTTAAAAAGAATCCCACTGGTTGGTTTATTGGCTTCTGGAGTATTACCCAGTTTTTTCTATGGCCCACCAGTGATATCCTAATTTTCTTCTAGACTTCTTTAGATTACTAAAACTATTCACTGCTATTTCCTCTTTTATATTAGTAAAACTATTCACTGAGTTTCAAATGCTCTTGATAATAGTCATGTCTTTATACCAGTTCCCAATTAGTGAATGGTATTAATAGTCTTTGATATATGTTAATTTAACATTTCAAAGACAGTCATGCTTTAGATTTTTGAAAGTTATATTATTTTAACACTAGTCTCTTTCTTCAAAGGTTTTTGTTTACATTTCATTCCATTGTTCAGACTGTTGTTCATATCAAAAAAATCTTCCACTTCTCTGTCCTCATCAAATCCTACCTCCCTTTTGAGTTCTTGCTCCAACATCATTTCTCTGAAAGGACCTTTAAATTGATTTGGTATTTATAGACTAGATTATTATTTTTGCTTCTTTGTGATTTCATTTCTTTTTAAATGCTTATTGGTGTTCTAGACTGACTGACAACCCAGACTGCAAGCATTCTGCTTCTTAAAGAAAAACAAATTAAAAATACGTTTAACAACAGATGTTCATGCATAGACATAGAAAACTACTGTATGGCAATTTAAAGAGTTTCCAGGTAACAATAATTTGTATCTTTATATCTTAATATGGAACACATAAAAGGTGGTAGAAGCTTAATAAGTAGGAATTTAACATCAAAAATATATTAATTAGGAGATGCACTACTTTCCTAAGTCTTTGACCGCTTTCACAAGATCTAGAAAATATCCTAAATAAATAAAATCCTTGCAAAGTGAAAAAGATCAGCAAAGGTAAAAAGAAGGTGCCAGACGAAACTGCAGGGTCAGCCATTAGTAAAAATTTCACTTCTAGAGAATCACTTGTAAATTTATGCAGCATCCAAATCACTTTCATCTCAAAAATAAAAGCATGGCAGTTCCCAGGGATAACAGTGTGGGCAATTCCCTGCACTCACTCCTCTATTCCTCAAGACCCATCTACTCCTACATTGTTTAACATACTTCACCTAAACACTTGAACATTAAGATAGATTTACATCAGTGAAAACAAGGGAAAAATTAATTCAGTTATATTTCTTTAAACTATTTTCATATTGACTAGTGTCAGCTGGGAAGACAATTTAAAGACATTACTCAAAATAAAATTTAAAGAAGCTAAATTCTACCTGTCTTTAATTAATCTATAAAGAAATAGATCCCTAGCCTTTAAGCCAAGTTTTCTATTCTGGAGAGTTCCTGGACACCTAGACTTATGGGTACATGCAGAGCATTATTAACACCAGACTTCATGAAAGCAAGTTTGAGTGGCTTGCTGCTGCACTAAGGCCACAGTCTCCTGACTGTTTCCAAAATGCTTTTTTTTTTCACTCCTCACTCCATATTCCTAGAGCACTCTCTGTAATAGTGTGCTCAGAAACCTTCAATATCTTTTTATGAAAAAGAATCTAAATTTCCCAGATAATCTTAATTTCCTATCATGCTATTCAAGACTTTCACAGTGTAGTTCTACAAAACCTCTCCCACTCTGTTGTCCACTACAGTTCTTCATAAACCAAATACTTGAGCTCAACAGGTATCTTCCAGCATGCTATTTATGTCAATACCTTTTTCTTTTCCTTCTCTCCATTCAAGACACTCCTAACTAACCAACCCTCATTATCCTGGACTGTACTCACATGCCACATTATCCAGGAAATCTTTTGTGATCACAATAGTTTCTTCACTCTCTTAGTTAGAATAGCTTTTTGTTTGTATTATCCAGTTGTTAACTATAGAATTGGCACATATACTATTCTTCTTATAGTACGACAAGGTAAACAGCCACATCTTCTATATTGTAGTCCCTCTTCCCATGGTGCAATGGGCATTCATTACTTACTTGATAAATTAATGAATGACAAAAACAATTGGTAACCTCAATATTTTGTACTAACTGTATGAATTTGATTTTTAAGAGATAGGGTTTAATTTTTAATAATTTTTGTACACTTTACATCAAAATCAGAAAATAAAAATTATTTTAATGTATCAAGTCCACCAAAAGTTTGACAAATTTATAAAATATTAGTAAATTCACACTAGCCTGTTGGTGTGACCCAAGTATGACCCTACTAAAATGTTGCAAAATCTTTTTGATACCAAATTCCCACCTAAGAAATTTATGTAACAATATCCATCCAAAGAACCTTTAGACAACCTGAGAGGTTGGATAATTGTGCCCCTGAAATGATCAGTCATTGGATATGGATTTCCCTAAAAAGGAAAAACCTGATGGAGGTAACTCTCAACAATGACCTTCGCAGCAGCCAGGGAAATAAATCCTTCATTTTTAGGTTGGGCTTGGCCAGAAGAGTTCAATACCCACAACTGGATGTGAACACAGAAACAAGTAATACCCATTTCATTATCTGTTAGGGATTTGATTTGGTTTCCAGCTTAGCATGGCCTAATTCTATTAGGCAAAGAATAATCAGATGTTCCCATAATATCCTCCTTCTCCCTAACCCCAACAGTTTTATTTTCAAAATAAAATCACCACTGCATGCATCTCTTTCTCCTCATAGTCATATTGCAAGAACGAGGACAAATGGGAAAGCTTATATACAGAAAGCAAATGAAGGAGAAAGGGGAAATGTGCCCAGAGTTACTTTAGAAAATTTCTTTTTATTGTAGTCAGGAATTCATCTATTTTATAATACAAAGTCAATTAATATAGCTAGGAATTCATCTAATATTTTATAATACAAAGGATTCTGAAGAGTCAATAAAACTGTCTGGCAAATTTGGACAAACAGGATGATTCAAGGTCATGCATGGATTTCTTTGTCTCTGGATTAATTTCTTAGTTTGGGTGTCTTTGCATTAGAATCTATAAAGCATGTACATGTGAAGCCTGTAAATGACTTATTCCTATAGATAAGAAGAAGAGTCAACGTGAAAATGTCTCTCCTGCTCATGTGTGTTCTGAAATGCACTCTCCAGCAGAAGAAAACAGCTAGAGAAGAAACAGTATGGATTGGATAAGCCGATGGGAATGTGTCCAGCATGTGAGTGCCATTCATCAATGACTTCCAGCTCTCTCGGTTGCATGCAGCACTGGTTCCATGATCTATCACTATGACTCTCCTTTTACATTTACTTCTGTAAACAGTTCCTGAATTTTGGCCTCACCTTGAGAATTCTTTCAAAGTATGGTTAACTATATACTGTTTCTCTTAAAATAGCCGATTAGCTGTTTATAGCTTGTTACTAACTAAAGCTCAATATCAATTCTCCTCTACCTTATCATGCCACGTTACTTTTATTAATTTGCTTCTAATTCTATGGCATTACAATATATGTACTAACAAAATAATTATGAAGGTCAACGTACTAAACTCATAATTGTGATAATATGTATCTATTAGTGATTGCAGAATCCAACGCATACATTAAAGTCCAGTTTTTCAACTGCATTAAGGAGAACAGGAGCCAGAGAAGACTGTCAACAGCAATCACCATAGCCACTATGGAAATCAGTAAAAACTAAAAGTAGAAATTCCATTTGACCCAGTTATTTCCCTTCCAATTACCTTCCCAAAAGAATCAAAGATGACATATTACACTGATACATACATACTCATATTTATAGCACCATAATTCATAAAAGCTAAATCTTGGAAGTAGCCTATATGTCCATTAACAGATCAATGGATAAAGAACCCAGAGTATTTACACACCATGGAGTACTATTCTGCTATAAAGAAAGGTAAACCTGAGTTGTATGTCTTTATCTTGTGATGTCATTCAAAACAGTAACTCAAGAAAGTAAATTTATAATAGAAGGAAGACAAGAAACTATTAAAATTTGGATAACTATATTCTAAAGCTTTAATCTTTCACAGTATAATTCCTTGTAAATTACTGAAATGCAACAAAATTATTCAAAAATGACCATCTCTTTAAATAAAGGGTAAAACACTGAAGAAATTAAAAACTGAGATAAATTATAGATTTAAAATAATAGTTTTAAAGTCTTCCCAGTGTTTTCACATCTAACCTTTTCTTACAGTATCTTCCTATGATAGATATTTTATTCCACTGTACAGATGAAATAGAAATAAGAGAGAGGGTAACTTTTGTTAAAATTTAAAATACATTAAAAACTTAAAATAAGCAGGTAAAACAGCGTTTGGATGACTGAAGAATTATTCAAGCTAGTGGTACTGAAATCCTTCATCTTAAGTTCTTTGGCAGCTAATAATTTTTATCATTAGATCATTAATAGGTGTCATTTTAAGCACCGATGAAATTAAGACAAGATCAAACTAGACCACTAGGTCATGTTCCACAGATTAGAGAACTTCTCAGCAAGGGAAAAGATATCAAACTACAGCCTCAGATCATTACACCACTTCATTTATAAATTGCTATTATCATAAAAACATTCTTAATTGCTTTTGTGAATTATAAACTTATACAATGAGCAAGAAAAGGTCCTCCTAGAGAAATTATCTCTAGAGACAGGAAAAATAGAACTTCATATGCCCTGCCTTTGACAAACACAGAGGGTTGGATGAAAAGCACTGCCTAAAAATTTCAACATGATCAAGGAAACCCAGTAATTTCAAATACTACCTGTGCTTCATGGACTGAAAGGCCTTGTGCTGTAGTCATGAATAAGGATTGTTACAGCTGTATTACACTTGTTAAAATATGAACAATTTTCCTACTACCTTATAATTCATTGCTATGCTATCTTCACCTAACACCCTTCCACAGCCTAATCACCTCAGAATCTCCCCAATACTCTTTCACCTACAACTAACAAAGAGAAGACAACCTTCATATGAAATCTCTGGTTTTGCTAGTTGCTAAATGTCTTTAAAATCACCCATACATAAGGCCAGAGTCAATCAATTTATTCAGAGTATCTTAGTAGCAGTTTCTTTCAATATACAGAGGCTCAATGATGCCAAAAGAAAGAAGCAGAACTTTCAAAGAAAAGGAAGCTAAGCAACACAGTTTTGGGGTGTAGACCCAAAAATAAGCTAAGTAAAAATTGTATCCAGACAAAATCTCCCTGCTAGCAATGGAAAATCAAACATATTACCATTTAACTTTTCATTTTGCCAAACTATGAGAAACCCTTCAGCGTTGCACTCCAAAGTGTTCCACATTGTTGTGTTGGAATATCTTACTGGGTCTGGGGAAAAGAAGCAAGTGAAAAAATATTCTATGGTTGGTACAATAGGGAAAGAGAGATAGAAGAGGCGATGTGACAAGAGTACAAAAGTACACAGCAAAAGAGACAAATAACCAACTTAGCAATTAAAAACAATACAAAGGAAAAAAGGGGAGAAAAGAGACAATCCAAGAAAATCCAAGATAGGAAACAGCTTCAAATGATCTAGTAAACATGAAATCAGTGTTGTAAAAGAAGAGAGAAAGAGGAAAGACAGAAACATTATTTGAAGACATACTGGCAAAAAAAAATTTTTTTCCAAACTTGACAAACACTATACACCCACTGATATAATGTGGAAATCAGATGGGAAAAATGAAGCCTAATTTGCCTCCGGGTGAGCACTGAGAAGAAAGAGGACCTGAAAGCGTGCTAACATGCTGCAGGGAAAGGTAAAAACACCTGAGGTTGTTGTTTACCTGGAGAAGTGACAACCGGTGGGAGACAGGGGACCCTGTGGAACTCTAATTGGTCATGCCGGTGTCTGAGTGAACAGAGCCAAGGTGCGTCAGGCGTCTGAAGCTCTATGTCAAGGGAAACATGAGCCCCAGGTCCCCCAGATTTTAACCTGTTTTGATGTCTCTTCATATTTCACTTTCATCATCCCTTGGTCAAATTTGAGCTCAGCTTATAGGCTGGTTCCTACAAAATAAAAAGCATAGCAAACCCCAAGCAGAAGGAATGGGAAGACAGCTACACAGAGGGAATGCACAGTCCAAGAGCTCCAAACAGTAATGAAGGAAAAGACTTACAGTACTGAGCAAAACACACAATGAACATAGGACCGATGTGAATAGTAGTGGATTACTCAACAGGGAAAAATGGAGCCACAATAGTACAATACTGAAAGAAGAAAGCAACCTACATTTCTATTCCCAGTAAATATTATCTTTCATAAATCATATCAAAAGCTAAATTAACTCATTGTCAGCAGATGTGCCCTACCAAAAACAATTTATAATAGTTAAAATATTCTTTAGGTGAAATTAAATGATACCAGAAAGAATTACACAAAAGCACCAAAAATGACAAATACGTAAATAACTTTAAAACTTTCTCATGTAGATATCTTTAAAATATTACTGACTAAGCAAAAATAGAGTACAGTGTAAATCTATAATGTGTAGAAGTTACATATGTGAAAATAATAGTACAAAAGCCAAGAGAGGAAATTTTGAGGTATTCTATGGAAAATATTTGTGTGAAATATAAAAATGCTTAAGATCACTTGAAAGTATATTATAATGAATTACAGAAGTACACTACAAACTAAAAACCAATGACAAAATAAAACAAAAAGCATATCTAATAAGCATCATAAAAGATAATATAAAAGTATAACAATAATTTGATGCATTTAAAAGCAAAAAGGTGGAAAGAAAAAACAAAGAACAAATAAGGCAAATAAAAAACAAGTAAATGAAAAATTGAATCCATATCAACAACTATATGACAACTGATCTATATACTCCTATTAAAAGGCCAGGATTAGTATACTAGATTAAAAAGCAAGATTGAACTTCATACTACCTATAAGAAATAATACATAAAATACATAAAATACAAATAGGCTAAAAATAAATAATAGTATAAAAATAAATCATACTGAAGCCATGCAAAGAAAGCTATACTAGCTTTATAAAATTCCATGAAAATTTCAGAACAAAAAATATAAATAGTAATAAAGTTTATTTCACAATGATAAATGGGTCAATTCAGTGGAAGAAAATAATCCTAAATGTGTACTCAGTAACAAAACAAAATATATAATTCATGCATTCAGACAGCTAGATGAAGAAACAAATATAAATGAAATACAAATATAAACCCACAATTATGTCCAGATGTTCCCTTCTCGATAAATGATTTACAGAAATCAGTAAGAATATACACTACCAACACTATCAGCTAATTTATCTAAATTAACATTTATCGAACACTTCACTAAAAAAGTGCAGAATACATTCTTCTTTTCACATTCACAAGAATTTGTCAAGATTGACACTATTTTGGATCACAAAAGCAATCTCAATAAATTTAAAAGTATCCAAATATTACAAACCTAGGTTCAACACAAATGAGTTAAATTATAAAACATTAATAAAAGATTCATGGAAAATCTCAAAGGTTTGAAACCCAACACTACACTTATAAATTACCAGCTGATCAAAAGAATAAGTCAAGGCTAAAATCAAAATTTTATATTGGAATTTATATGAAACTATAAGGTATTAAAATTAGGTAAATACAGATAGAATCACAGTTAAAAGAGTGATTTATAGTACCTCTTGCCTATAATAGACAAGAAAAAATCTCAAACAAACAATCTTCTACCTCAGCAAACTAACCAGAAACATATTAAATTTTCAATAAAAGAAGAAATTAAATAAAAATGATCAGTGAAAAATCATTGAACCAGAAAAGAGGAAAATAATTTTTAAAAAATCAATAGTAGAAATAAATGATAAGAAGGTCAACTAAGTTGATAATACTGTAAACCAACTGAAAAAAAGACAGAAAATTTAAATTATTAATATCAAGAATGAATTTATATCACTACATTTTCTAATAAAAACAAGATATATTATTAAAAAACTTTGTGACTAAATTCAGCAATATAGAAGAAATTGACAAATCGCAAGACAAACTATCAAACTACATTCAAGAAGACAAAGACTAATTTAAAAGCCTTGTATCTATAACCAAACTGAGTTTATAAGTTAAAATCTTCAGTAAAGAAAATACTAGGTCTGTATAGCTTCTCTGGTGAACTCAATAACATTTCAAAAACAAATGTTACCAATTCTACAGGCACTTATTTTGAAAGTTGTAAGGGCAGAAATGTTTCCAACTTACCCCTTGTGTTAAGCATTACCTAAAAACCAAACAAAAGGATTATTTTTCTCAGAGTTTTTTTGTTTTTGTACACAGGGATTAAACTCACAACCTTGCACTTACAGGACAGGCACCAGAACAACTGAGCTAAGTCTCCAGCCCTTGAACAAAACTATTATTAAGAAAACTATAGTTCACTATTCCTTATGAACATGAATGTAAACAAAATTTTAGCAAGTTGAAAAAATTTTAGCAAGTTAAATTGAATAAAATATACAAAGGGAAATATATTATGACCAAGTGTAATTTCATTCCAAAAATGCAAAATTGGTTTAACATTAGAAAATCATTTTAAATAAAAATTTTCACTTATCTCAATAGATCCAAAATGTTTTACAAAATCTAACACCCATTCCTGATTTTTACAAAAAAACAAGAACAAACTAGAAGTAGATGAGAACTTCATCAATTTAACAAAAACATTACAACTAACTTCAAGTATAATGTTAAAAATACTGAATTATTTTCCTCTAAAATGAAAAATACAATATGGAACTGTCCACTGTTGGTTCAGTTCAGCATTATATGGAAGGTTCTGACCAATGTGATAAGGCAAGAAAGTGAAATATACATCCAGGGAGGAGAGAGAAAATAAAAGAGCTTTATCCACAGGTAACATGGTTATCTCTGTAAAAAATATAATAAAATCTACAAAACTTACTAGAATAAGCAAATTAAGTTAGCAAATTGACAAGATACAAAATCAATAAAACTCGGTTGTATTTTTACATGCTAGCAATGAAGAGCCAATGCTGCATTAAAAATCACTGACATTTACACAGCTTCACAAAAATCAGTAGTGAATCTTACAACCAATGCAAAAGAATTATACGCTGAAAACTACAAATACTACTAAGAGAAATTAAGAAAGATCTAAATAATGAAATATAAACTGAGTTGATGTATTTTTAAAATTAAGTACTTTTTCTGCGGAAGTAATGTATACACACAATATTGTCCCATTAAAGTCCCAGCAAAGTAGAAATTGATAAACTGGTTCTAAAATTCATATTAAAAAACAAGGAGCCAAAAATCCTCAATGGAGGAAAGATAGCCTCTTTAACAAATGGTGCTGGAAAAACTGGGCTTTAACTTGCCAAAGGCTAAAACTAGATCTAACTCTTTCACCGTGTACCAAGCTAAAATCAAAGTGGATAAGAGACCTAAATATTAAAACAGACACTCTAAACCTACTACAAAACAGGTTAGGTAAAACTCT
>PVIR01041428.1:0-12752 GCA_004026965.1 Petromus typicus
CCAAGATGTAGCAATCACAAATTGGGCTGCTATAAACATGGGTGCACATATGTCACTGTGATATGAGTCTTTTAATTCTTGTGTGTATATACCTAGCAGGACAATGGCTGGGTCAAATGGGACCATCAATCCTAGCTTTTTGAGGATTCTCCAAACTGATCTCCACAGGGGTTGTATGAGTCTACAGTCCCACCAACAGTGCAGAAGGGTTCCTTCTTCTCCGCAGCCTAGCCAACATTTGCTGTTGGCTGATTCTGAAATGGCAGCCATTCTATGTGGATGACTTCAGTCACTTTGATATTTTTCCTTTGCTCTTCAGTTGATGCCAAACTAAATTAGCATTCCTTTATGGATTGTCCTTCCTCTCCCTACATTTCAGAAGAATCACAGGGCTTACTCCACTCAGGCCTTAGTCATTTTGTCCATCTATAGCAGATACTTTTGCCCAGTATTAGAAGCTATCAGTGACACAAGCTTCTTGCTCCTTCATAATTTGGCTGTGTCACACAAAAGTAACAGCCTTGTTGAGTTGCCTTCCCACCAAGGTCACCTGACTCCAAATGAATTCTTACCCTCAGAATTAACCATTTGTCCTCTTCAGCAAAAGGTCTGCTAGTGCTCTCATTCTACAGTCCTGCTTGAGCTAATAGATATGAGCAGGGAGCCCAAGGCTTCCATCCTCATTCCCTCCCATATAAACCCTGGATGTCCTTGGGGTTTTTTTGTCTTTACAGTCCAGAGTACCTTAGACCAGCTAAGACCCAGATTCTCTCAAATCTCTGTCTCTGTGTCTTTTTTCTCTCTCTCTGTTTCCTATTCCACACTGTCTTATAGCAGAGCAAGATAACAGTCAGGGTTTTTGATAACATCTGATATATTCACCCATCTGTTTAATAGTATTTTTCTGTCTCTAGCTCACAGGGACTTTGACAAATGATTCCCCTACTTTATCCATCATTACTATTTTTCCAGCAGTAGTTCAAGTGTTAGGAGAAGTTCCACTGATGCCATAGTCTTAATCTCCAAGAATAGAGCTCTTGCAGCCCACATTCAAGTTGTTCATCATTTGCTGCTATAACAAACTTTCCAAGGCCTAGGTTCACAGTTATTTCTAATCTCCACTACCTTGTATACCATACCTGGTCTTCCCAAATTAAACTTTGAATTTAATGTGGACCCTTAATAATGTGTCCAGATTCCATATTCTTCCATGGTGATTCCTGCTTAGGAATTCATGCTTTCCTTTATATCTCAAGGTTTTTTACAACCCTTATCAGTCAGAGAGGTGCTAATGACTTTCAATCCCAAAGGAGAAAGTGTTGACCTTCATAGAAAATCCTTACTTCCTTGTGTAAAAATCCTTATTCATTTCAGTAATGAACTCAACATTTGAAACTCAAATTAAAGCCATATTGTCTTCTTTCTACATTCAGTTGGGTCCTTTTCTAACCAAAAATAGCTCCTAGGTGATTGATATTGCTATCTAATGGTAAACCTTTTGAGAATTAAGAACTTTATGTTCTACATTATCAAATAAATGCTTGTTATATTTTTGCACCAATTTTATGGGGTATTTTTGCTCAAAATTCTGTTAATTCTGTTATAATTATCCTTCCATTAGTGGTATATTCTAATTACCCAAGTATAGTGTCCTTCAAATCTTTATAGGACATTACATTCCTTTTAAAAGGTTTTCTATATTTTCCAATAACTTAATTTCCTCGAGAATTAATCCACTTGGCTTCATTTTTATGCTATCATTTCTGTAAATTTACTGAGATTTTTAGTTGTTCATTTATACTTATAGATGAGGATTTATGAAATTCACAGTTCTTTTTATAGTGAATTTGATAACAAATGACAGAAACTATAGCTATAAGGAGTAAGCTGGCTGGTATTTCAGTCCATTCAGTATGCATAACAAATTACCATCAACTGGCTTATTCAAACAATGAAAATTATCTTTTCCTGTTCCACAGTCAAGAAAGTTAATAATCAAAATGCTACCAGACCCAGTGTCTGATGAAGGTCTGCTACCTGGTTTGCAGATGGCCACCTTCTTCAGTGTCTTTGCATGGCAGAAAGCAAAGACAGAGCAAATAGGCCTCCTGTGTCTTCCAATAATGACACCAATCCCATGAACTGATTACATTCTCATGACTTAATTACATCCCAAATGCTCTACTGCTTCATCCTTCCTACTGAGGTTTATAACTTCAACATATAACTTTAGGGGACATAAATGTGTGATCTCTAATGAGTAGAGTAGACCTTGCCTTTAAGAGGGGGGGAAAGTCTATGCCTATTCACAGCCAGTATTACTCCCAGCAACCACTGAACTTTAACAGTTTCAATATTTGCTTTTAATGTCTCCCACTTATTCCTTGTGTAAGAACCTATCCATCCCTTTGTTGCCTCTCAGACTTTTATGCCAGTTCTACTGAAGCTGGGGAGCAAAGATTTTCCTGGGTTCTCAGAGTGTCCCAGTGTCACTAGTCTTCCTATTATATGTTCCACATATGAATGCTGGCCCTAGTTCCTAATAATTTTGATCTTTGAGTTTTCTCAAGCTTTGTTTACAAGAGATAAATAAATCTCCTTCCTCCATTACTGCTCTCTCTGCCAATTATATTAACTATATTTACTGATTTTATTTGGTCATTCCAAGAAGCCAGTCTCAGCTGCCTTATATATTTCAGACGTGTTTTCCTTCTGTTGCTATCACTCTTTATATTTATCTTTTGGGGTTATCCTTATCTTTTACCCCAAAGCAATGTGAAGCACTTAAAAGTTAATGCAGGGGGACCAGGGATTTAGCTCAGTGGTTCTGGCACCTATCTTGCAAGCACAAGGACCTGGGTTCGATCCCCAGTTAACCACATACAATATTGGGCATGGAGACTCACACCCAGCAGCAATCAGTACCACATACCACAGTGCTGAGCATGGTGGCTCATGCCTGTAATCCCAGCACTCGGGAGGCAGAGGCAGGAGGATTACTGTGATGTGAGTTGGAGGCTGAGTTCAGGGCCAGCCTGAACCACAAAGCGAGACCCTGTCTCAAAAACAAAAAACAACAAAAAAAGTTAATACATATGCTTGGCCATCCACAAGCTACTTAGCTTTCAAAAGACCTTTCCTTTTTGTTATTTTTCTTTATCTATTTTTACTTTCCTAATTATTTTTATCTTATCACATATTGATTTGATTTCTATCATTTTGTTTTTATTCATATATCATTTTTAAATCAATATTGAAAAGCAAGCCTAACATAAGAGCTCAAGAAAGACTCATTTAGCCATATTTCTGCCATTCCTAAATAATGTCAGACCATAGAAAGTTCCCCATAAGTGTTAGTGCAGAAATGAACAAATGAAGCAAGTTTTCACCAGACCTCATCCCTCATCTTTGTTCTATATAATCTTAAGAGACCTCTGAAAGGAGTAACAGACTACAGCTCTTCTTGGGCCTGACAGAAACCCTTTATTATCACCAGACAAGAGGACACCAAGAAAACAGAGGCAGACAGTGCATGAACACTCTTAAGAAGAGCTGTTGCTTTTTCAGCTGGTTGGGGTTTCTTTATTTCTTTTTGTGAAGGAAGAAATGGCAATCTGTATGTTCTTTATAGATCAGAAAGAAAACCAGATGTCAAGACTGTTTGGGGACTACACTAGAAGAACAAGCATCTTGGGGAAAAATAATCATCTTCACCTAATCACAACATACATGGAATTTCTAGGTTACATAGCAGCACAATACACTTTAATTAAACCATTATGTGAAGTATTATTTTTCTTCAGTCAATCTGCCCATCAAAACAAGGCACTGTGTTTGGAAAGTGATAGGATCTTTTTCCATTGATTAGATAGTCTCATGACATAAATGTGTGAGAACAATACTGCCTCACCCAAACCATATCCTTTATTGCATCTGTTGTGATGATTATAGCTATGACAGTCAAAATACTTGAGTCAAGCTGAAATAGGCCATAAAAAATTACTCTGTCATTTACACCTTCATTTTCTCATACCAGAGAAGAGGTATGATATTTACACATTACCTATTTATTTCATTTATGAGAATGTCCTGAAGATACATCCATTTGAGTATGTAAATGAGTTCTAGTATATAAAGTAGATATTGTTAAATAGAAAATATTTAAAAGGAAATGGGATATGGGGGTAAGTAAAGAGTGGAAAAATAATGTGATGGTAATAAAAGAAAAAAAGAAAAGCCTGTGTATATAGGGAGTGGGGGTTGTGGAGTGGGTAGGGGAATGGGAAAAATGAGAATTGAGTCATGTCGTGTCATATACTGGTACAAGTTCTCAATGCTGAAAGTGACTATGCTATGTATAGATAATGTACCAATAAAGATTTGAGTTAAAAAAGAGAAGTTACTCTGCCAACAATAAGAAGACAGAGGCATACTGGACCATATGTCAATGAATCCAAAAGCTCCTTTATGTTGTCAAAGACGTAAGTTTTTCCTACTCTACATCCCACTATCAACATTGTTTACCTCATATGAAAGATGGTTCTCTTTATGCTCCCAGGATGTTGACAACAACAATAAAGGCCAAATATTTCTCAATTTCTGATCCATTGGAGGAGAGAAAGTACTTTTCCACCAACTACCAGATCAGTATAATTTTTTAGACTGATTGGAACCATTTAGATTATATCCTCCTCTGTCTAAACAAGTAATTGGTGCCAAAAGAATCAGTGAGCAGATTGGCTTATGCTTAGGTTCCTGAAAATTTATTTCCCAGAAAACCAGGGATATGTTTTGCTTTAAGTAACCAACAACTAACCCAGAGTTCAGTCAAGTCTGTCAGGAACTGTGGACAACTTACTCAGACTTATGGCTTACTTAATTGGACTTGGATTTATGGATGTCTGCCTATGCTGCAGGATCAACCACTGGGATTATTGTGGATACCTGCCCCACCCTGTGGGATTTTAAACTATAAGAATTACTGCACTAGGATTTACTCACTAGGGATTTAAGGATATCTGCCCTGCCCTTCAACTACAGCAATTATTGTAAGACCGCCTTGTTTTATACAAACTAGGATTATGGGTGTAAAGACTACACACCAAATAACGTTGCAGTGAGCTTGCATTAGGGGCTCTTCTGCTCCCCCTCCTGCTGCTGTGATATGTGACCTTTTGCTACCACTTCTCGGAGTAGCAAGAGTTAAGCCTTTTTCTCAAGGTTCCAACTTTGTTGTTTGTTGGTTGTTAACCCTTTTGCTGTGAGACTCATAGGTGTCTGGAGTTTACCATGAGGGTTGTGGCTGTGTCCTCCTCCCCTGACTCCCACACAAGTCCACAAACTACAAGTGGGAAAAGAATCCTGAAGTCATAACATTTCTTGACATAATTTTGTCATGCACTAACAGGAGTTTAATTTTAAGAGTACACAGTAATAGGAACAGAGTAATTCCAGTGACATACTTTTAAGGCTACTGATGTTAAATATAGAAAGTGTGCTGGACACAATATCTATAAAGGCTACTGAAGATATTCTTCAAAACACATTCTCATGAGACATAAGAACTACTCCTTCTCTCTGAAATCTTCAATTTAGCTGCAGAGGCATCAATAAACTCTAGTGTTCCTTTCCTCTTGGACTCTTTAGAAAGTTGGAGAATATTAGTTTCCTTTTGTATTTCAGCAATTCTGTTAGTGGGCCTCTTCTCTCTCTCTCTCTCTCTCTCTCTCTCTCTCTCTCTCTCTTTCCTAAACTGATCATTATGGATAAACATAAAATCTCTAAATAGATTTTCCTAGTCAGTTAACCATATTCTTGAGGGAAAACATAAGGTAGAATCATTATTAAAAAGCATTCTCAGTAATACACACATCTTTATTATGTCAGTCTTTTGCCAAAAAAAAAAGTAAGATTGATAGTAAAATCCACTTATTTTTTTTCTTCTCTGAATCAAGCCATCTGCCTCAAAACACACCACCAGCCTCTGTTAGATGAATTCACACATTTTAAAGCCCCAGAGTAACCATTTGAATGGAAATTGGACATTTCTTGTCATTTAGGAAGCTTTTTTAAATGGAAAAGGATTCTCATTTGTTCAATTAAATGTGTGTGTGTACGCAATACACTTTATGAAATTTATCCCACAACAGTAAGGGCTGAAATAATATTTGAAACAGATGGCACAGCTGCTGTATGAGAGAGCTTCCCATGGACATAGATGGATACACTGGAGGAAATATGAAGAGCAGTCAAAATATTACACAATCAAGACTCTCATCCACAATCAGTCAAGATGGGGAAATTTTTTAAATGTCAACCTTTTCTGCAGTGGAGGTGTGTGTGAAGTACCAAGTTGGAGTAAGGTAGAAGTTACACCCCTTCTTCTCACTAGAGCCTTAAGATTTGAAAATACTGGTTCTGCTGCCTTGGAGTTTTCTCCCTCTTAAATACCATTTGAAAATGATGCTGAAAATATTATCATTTCTCAGAAAATATTAGACAATGGTGTAAATATGGCCAAAAAAGCAAGAAACAGTGGATTGGAATATAAGAACGAACAGGAATTGAACATGGAGGATATTTCTGTATTGTATTAATTTTGTAGGTGAGGAAACACAGACCAGGGAAAGTTAAATGTCATCACCTCCCTGCCACAGAACTGGTCTCCTGAGATCTTCGGGGCCACTTCCATCACACACGCTGTTTTTGAAAAGGAAAAAATGGTTGAGATTTTCTTTTAATTTTATGTTATTTTATTTTATTTGAAACAAAAATGTCACATCTTTTCAAAAGCACATTATTTAAGGCATATTTAGAATGGCAAAGTAGGAAGAAAGATCATATTTTTGTAGAAGTGTTTTAAAGTATAAATATTTCACAGAAATGGAAGTACATATGCTTCAATTTCTAAGAAAAATATATACACCTATGTGAGTGTGTATATGTAACAGTTTACTTAACTAGACTTTTCATTTACACTAATCATGTAGATAAAATTTGCAGCTTATTCTATAGCAAGCAAGAGCCCTACATCATAAGATAATCAAACAGATAAAAGTTCAAATGCGAAATTCTTGAATTCAGAATTCTTGAGTAGGAGAAATGCACCCACATAAACATGCATGAACAGGCATACATGCACGTGCACACACACACACACACACACACACACACACACACTTTGTGGTTCCAGGGTCAAAATATTTCAACACTTATAGCAATAATTATTTTCAAGTGCAGCAACGTCTGGGATTGGAAGGTTAACACATTTCCCTCTCAGCTGTGGTTTTATAGACATGAATGTTGAAAGCAGATGCCTCTAGTTTATCTCAGGCTGATCCCTGCACTCCTGAAAATGACAAATCTTAGTAATCACATTCGGGCACCCATACTCTTCTACAATGAAAAGAAATAGATAAAACCTATAATAAGAAAAGCAGCAAATAACTAGGTTTATCTGTCATCTTCTAAGCAGTAAGAGATAATGAAATCATGTTCATCTTCAGAGAAACATTTTGACTAGAAACAATGATCCTGTACTTCCATAGAGCCCAACCAGAGAAGGCAAATTGACTTTTCTACAACATCCTTAGTTATTCCAAGGATAAAATAATGTTACAGCCTGACATGTTAACCTCTCACCACATTTCTAAGAATGGATTTATACACTTGGAACAAAGGAAGAATTAGGGCAACCTGAGGTCACCTCAGCAGAAAGCCCATTTTGGTCTGAAATGACCCAGCTATCGGTCCATTTGTCACTTTTGCCTCACCACTCACTTCACTTGTGAATACATGGGGTAGTCCAGTTTCTGTTTCTTTGTAAGTCACAAGAGTCATTCTTAAAAGCAGTAGCTACACCTAACTAACACACACACCATCTCTCAGCGAAAAATACTACAGAATGGATTTCATTCTTTCTTTTACACTCAGGAAAACAAAGAAATTTGTTTCTTCGGTACTCTGAGAAGTTTCAGCCTACCTGTTTCCACTGAATAATGTTTCTGACAAGTGTTTATAACAAATGTTAAAATTAGAAAGGCTGAGACACACTGATTTTACAATTTCTTTTTAAGATATTGATGTTTCCTTTCTCACAGTAAGAAGTGGTGAGAGACAGTCAATGGTATTTCTCCTTTTCTTTGATGTGATCTTATTCATGAAAGACAAAATCTCACTGACATTCATTTCCATACAGTTCTATATCCAGAAGTGTGAGTTATTCATACAAAACACATACATTCATTCACAAACCTGCTAATTGGGAGGAGGGAGGAAAGAATTCAGTTGGGGGAAAAGATACAGCAAACTTATCCTTCAATTATTCTTATCAAATCATTTTTCTTTTGTTAGTATGGCAAAGTCTACCCTGGGGCAGTATGGAGAGCTCATCTAACCCACATTTATTCTCACTTCATGGAGCAGGAATTAAGCCTAAGGAAACAGTCTCAAGGTGCTCCATATCATTTAAGATCTTTTGCAAACTGCACGCTGAACTATGCAACATCAATCAAGTCCCCAAGTCGAACTGCACATTCCCAAGAATCTGACACAGAGAAAGACATTGAGCATATGAAAGATGTAAGTAAGTAAAAGTTTTAACACACAGGACTCCATAAGAAACAGAGAATTAAACCTAGTATTATACCCCAAAGAAAGAACTGTAAGACAGATGGAAAGCATGTTCATCCTTAATTTGTTTGATGATAGGAGAAAGGCTATAGAC
Organism: Petromus typicus; assembly: GCA_004026965.1. Classification (NCBI taxonomy): domain Eukaryota; kingdom Metazoa; phylum Chordata; class Mammalia; order Rodentia; family Petromuridae; genus Petromus; species Petromus typicus. The sequence continues at coordinate 8,726 of PVIR01041428.1, forward strand.
CACTGCTGGGAAGAAAAATGACATTAAAATGAGTGATAAATTCTCAAAGGCCTATAAAGATGAGAGCAACAGCAAGAGCACAACACAGAAATGGCCACAAGCATGTGATAACAGAAGATTTAAACTTCCAGATGAAATAATGTACAGGCAACACCAAAAAATATATATATTTAGTTTCATTCCACTACATGCTTATAGAATATCTGTGCTATTTCCTAAAAGAAAGTGAGACCTTTCCTCACTCTTATTTGGAGCTTGGCTGTCTCCATACAGCAACTTCCAACCTGGAAAATAACTGTACAGTTATGACAGGTGTGCTTCTCTAAATCTATTTTCTGTGTCAATAAAATAAAAACATAAACACAGACTAGCAAGCCAACATATGAGCTAGGTCAGGTGACACCTCATCGTATCTACTCTGAGAAAGATTATGAGCTCTTCAATGTGTTCTCTTCAATCTCACTTTTGTATCAAAGGAAGACACATCCTCTTGCCTGGTTTCCTTCCTCCTCAGCCTTACCGCACTATGAGCACCTACATCCCACAGAAGGCTATTACCTCTTGTTCTTCTGTTCTTCAATCTAAACTTTTCATTAAATTCAGAGTTTTAGTGTTTTTGAGTTTCATGCTGTGATTTCAGAAAAATGTAACTTACTACAACAAATTATATTTACTTGTAATTTTACATTTCAAATATTTTACAAAATCTAAGATTGGTTTTCCAGTAAAAAACACCTGTCCCACAGACATGCATGTGCCATCTTGTCAAAGCTGACACTTAGGACCTACATGAAGTGTGTTTATCAATGGGGATTTCAAACTAGAGAAACATTAAAAGAAGAAGAAAACTCTGCTCAGGAAACCCACTTAAGTAATTCAATTCATAACTAGTGCATTTAAAAATTTTCTTAAAAAAAACAGAACTCTTGATCCATCTTTCCAATCACTGCTACTCATCCAAAGACAAAATTGTGTATAGAGGCTTAAATTCCTCTCCACATCTCTAGCTTTTAAAAAGGATGACAATTTCTTGGCAGCAAGTGGATAAAGTTCCATATGGCTCCTGTCTTTTTTTCCCTGTCACAATTAATGATCCTTTCACATAATAAAAACATGATGAGCTTACAGTTTTCTGAAATCCTAGTTCATATTTTAAGAAAACTTACTGTTGGTTTTCTACCACAAGGAAGCATAAACTTGATCAGAAGTGAGCTGAAAGTTTAACCACTTTTGGAAGGAATTGTTTTTCCCTGAAATAGAGTTCCACTTTAGGAAAATATTTATGTACTAAGGTAATTGTAGATTACTCCATAGTTTAGAAAATACATAAATTATTGTTAAAATGTGCTTTAACACTGTTTTTCAGATGAAAGACAAATAGGTATTCAAAAAAAAGTAGAAAATAGACTGGAAGAAATGCCAGTCTTAAGGCTATGAATGTCTTAGGTATATAAATATCTTAAGTCTTAAGAATATGAGTACCACATTTAAAACTTTAATTTCAAGACAAGCTCATATTAACTCAAGCTAAGAAACTTGAAAATTCTTCAGTCGTGCAAAATTTATTTCTAGGGCCACTTCCATGGATTGTTCATCAGCTATTTTCTTAAGTTTGACTATCACTAGACTGTTCATCTTCATTCCTCAGTTACAGTTTCTTGTCCAGGAAACCAGGGAGCTACGCCCTAGGAAAAAACTGCTTCTTTTTGTTTTGTTTTGTTTTGTTTTGTTTTGTTTTGTTTTGTTTTTGTGTTTGTGTTTCTGTTTGTTTTTGAGACAAAGCCTCACTTTTGTAGTTCAGGCTGGCCCTGAGCTCAACCTTGAACTCACAGCAATCCTCCTGCTTCTGCCCCCCTAGTCCTGGGATTACCGACATGAGCCACCACATCTGGCACTGTAGTATGTGGTATTGATTGCTGATAGGTCTGAGTTACCAAGCCTGGTATTGTTCTGTGTGGTTACTGGGGATCAAACTTAGGCCCTTGTGTTTGCAAGACAGGTGCCAGAATCAATGACCTAAATCACTGGTCCTAAAACCTGCTATTATTCCTTGTATTGTTTTTGTTTTGAATGCCATGTACCACATTTTCTTTTCTTTAAAGTAGAGAACTTTGATCTCAGAGACATTGATCTTATAAGTCATCCTCCTTTTCCAAACACTAACCACCTCATTTTTAAGTTATATAAACTGTTAAGACCAATAAAATTATATCTTTATATTAATATAACAAGAAGTTCATTTGTCACTTTGATGCAAAAGAAAAGTTATCTTTAATTTGTATTGACTCTTGTCTTATGTTGTTATATTTCAAGTTTGGTGGACCCTCCAAAATGTATAATAGGTATAGTAAAATAAGCAAAAAAATATTCAAAAGGGAAAGGGGTGGGAGGAGAAATCAAAGAAGGAAAAGAAAAAAATCTGATGGAAAATATATATATATATATATATATATATATATATATATATATAATTTACCAATAAAATATATATATATTTTTAAAGTTAGGTGGACCCTAAGGCTGAATCTTGTGTCCCAGAAATCTCACATGAGCTTATGTATCATCTAAAAATCATTGATGTGTGCTAAACAAAAATAGAAGTTTAACTGTCTAATTTCAACCTATTATCTGCATATTTAATCATGGTAATTTATTGAAAAAGACATGAAATTATGAGATAAAAATAATTCATTGCTACTTTACTTAGAATAATGATAGTTAATCATGAAGCACAAAGAATACACATCCTTAACTGAGAATTCTAGAATAGTGAGAAAAACTAAATGCTAGTTTGAAAAGTTCTATTTAATTTTCTAATGTTTTAATAAAAATCTTTGCAACTGATGGACCCTGGAAAAGAAAGGATTAGTGTCAAGCCAAGTGAGAAGGGAATTTCTGTAACACTGAAAGAATAAGTCTTTAGACATAACTGTCTTCTTTCATCAGAGTCACATTCCAATGTAGAAATGAATAAAGCAGCCTATTTATTTATAAGGCTTTCATCTCCTGTCAGCAGAAAGAGTCGGAAAACTCTTAGATCAAGATGCTTATCTAGTGTGAGTAAGCTGATGTATTTTATCAAAGTTCTATGGGAAGGATGGCTTATGAATATCACCCAATGGGGAGCCGCATAAGTCCAAGATAAAGCCACATAACATCAACATCGCAGGGGAAAAATTCTCATGAGAATTTCTCAAGGAGGGAAAGAACCCCTACTACGCTCAAGTTTTTGAAAGCTTCCAGTATATATTCTCCTAAATTAAAAATTATATTATGTACACAGTTGTGATAAGCAACACAAATAAGAACTATATCAGTGAAAAACCTACTTGGAAGTATTAAAGCCTTCCCAGAGCACACCTATATGGGAGAAAATCGGTTTCTTCATTCACAGAGATAATGTGTTCAGTATTTCCTATGCCAATAAACTTGGAATAGAGATGTATTTGGGTTTTCCTTCTCTATGTTTCCTTCTCTAGATTAACTTGAAGAAATTTTACTATTATGTAAAACATATATATAGCTGGGATCTGTAGCTCAGAGTGGGGAGTTTTAATTCTAGTGTCAAATGGCAGATGGTGCACAGCAAATGTTCATATGCACACCAAGGGTCTCAATTACTCTACCTTCCCACTGCCAGAATCTCTTCATTTTGCTTAAAATGGAGCACTTTGTTTCTAGCTACCATTTCCTTGAAGTAACTCAATCAGGTAAACCAAATCTGGATAAGATAAACCACTGCAGAACAGTGGTCATGAAATTACTACATTGCATGCCAAAGGGCAGTGGATCCAAGAGGAAGAACAGAAGCTTGCAGTGGCTGAGATCTACCCAAAAGAGAACACTCTCTGTAAATCAACTTGATTTATTAACCAATGGGACGAAAGGGAAAAAAATAATGACCATAGCTCCCTATTAGTATTTTGTTGCTGCTATAGCTGTTATTGTTTCTATAACAAAATACCTGAAGCTGAGTACTTTTTAAGGAAAAAAATTTATTTATCTTATAGTTTTGAAAACTGAACAT
>PVIR01041429.1:0-12780 GCA_004026965.1 Petromus typicus
GTGAGTATTCTCTCTACTGAGCCAGATACCATGGGGGTCAAGAACAAGAAACAGCTGGAGAGCCCCCTACACTCTGCTCTTATGTTTAATCTGTTTCATTCATCTGCTGAAAAAATTCCCTCTTGAAAATGCAACACTGATTTAAAAGTTATTTTTCTACTTCAGTAAAAGCCTTTTCTATTAACTTGTAAACAGGAGTATGAAACTTAGTAAAATTTCTGACTTTCAGAGAAACTATTTGCTTAGGTAATTATTCTCCCCCAAAATGTATTCTATGAGTACACAACAAGTCATTCTTTTAGATTAAAAACTGAAGATCCTGAAATCCTAGTTTGGCTATTATCTAGACACAAGTACAAAGTCATGTTCAAGGAAAGACAGAACAAAGCCCAAAAACAGCATTTCTGCTGAAATTCACAGTGGGAATGCCAAGGTCACAATTATCGCATGTATTCTTGTCCTAGCATCTACGTCTGTTTTAAAGAATGACATTTCCCTTGTATTTTTCCTCCAAGCTCTTTTCTGCCACTATGTAGCTGTTTCGCTGGAAATGAGTCCTTGGAGCCTTTTGGAATCTAGAAGGTCACATCTCTCACAAAGCCATATTACACTGAAATATTTTCAATTATCTGAGATAGTACCATTCTCTTTCATATAAAAACTGGAGAGTGTTTCAGAAAAACAACTTAAATTTTTTAAATACAAAAAGTCTGACTGCACAGCCACATAGGTCAAGTACAACACCATTCTGGTGCCTTACTTCCCTTTGACCACATAATAACAACCTTTGAGGTTAAAATTTGACATTTAGCTTCAGATAATACATTTAAACCAAATTATGCTTTTAAATCCTATTTAACTTCATAAACAGCAATACTCAGTCAACTACGAGTCACCAATGACTAATTTATCTTTTCCTCAGTCAGTTACCATGAGACATCTCGCCCACCTTTCCCACATGGATTCTTGGGGTGGGAAAGAAGGAAGCGGTATTAAGAGCAATTCTGAGCACTGTCCTTCTAACTACATTTCAAAAGCAAATACAAACAAGTGAAGGATAAGTTACTGGCTTCTATTTTTTTATATCTTTCTCGCTATCCACTAGTGGATAACCTTGTTTCTTTGCTTTCTCAATGTTCTGGCTTTGGAGTTTTGTTCTCATTTGGTTTTGATCTGTGAGTCCTTGTTACATTCGGTGCTGGGGACTGAACTGAGGGCCCCGGACAGGCTGGGCCTGCACTTGTCCACTAAACTATGTCTCTACTTCTAACTACGACTATGTTGAGACGTAATTTCCTTATAACTCAACTTAAAATAGGTTTCTGAATGATAAATGAGTCATTTATACTCAATGGACGCACCTTGACATACTCAGAAGTGATAAATAGATCACCTACGTGTAAATACTTTATCTTTTCTCTGGTATGAGAAACTGAAGATATAAATGAGTTCTAAAATGTTGGATAGATATTGTGAAATAGAAAATATTCAAAGAGAAAAAAGGGTAGAGGTAAGAAGGGAAAGAAAGCATCTGATGGTTAAAAAAAGGAAACAAAGCTTTTGTGTATGGGGGCGGGGAGTTGTAGGGTGGGCAGGGGAATGGGAAAAATGAGAAGTCATGTCATGTACTGGCACAAATTCTCAATACTGAGTGTGATCACTATGTGTATATAAAATTACTGATAAAACAAATTTTTAAACAATTAAACAAAATAGGTTTCTGAGTTTTTAATGTATCTCCAAGTTCTGCAACTACTCGCCCAATTTGGAATATTATCATCCCAAACAAAACCTGTCCCTATTAGCAGGCCTCTCCACATCCCATCTACACCTTGCAACTCCTGGCAGTCAATGATTTGTTCTTTTGCCTCTAGAGATGCCCTCTTCTGCAAATTTCACATAAACAGTAATAAATGATGTGCTCTTTTATGCCTGACCCGTCACTTGGCACAACGTTTTCAATGTGCTTCCATGTTGCAATGTGTTTTAATACTTCACATTTTTACTGTCAGTTGATCATACAACACGTAGTGTTTTAGTCCATTTTAATTGCTAGAAGAAAATGCCATAAAGCAGTAGCTTAGAAAGAATTGGTATTTATTCTAACATACAGAAATGGCCATGAGTCTGATCCAAGCATTGGCAAATCCAGGGTATCGTTAAGAGTCTAGTTCACAGACAGCAGCTTCCCACCCTATGATATAGGCACAAACCAACTCCTTTGAACCTTTTTAATAAAGACACTGATCCCATTATAAGGCCTCTGGCCTTATGACTCTAGTCACCTTCCAAGGGCCATCAATTTGGGGTTAGAATTCAACTTACAGGGTGGGGTGGTTTAAAATACTCAGACTGTAACACTTGATGTGCCACATTTTACTTATCTGTTCATCACATGGCATAGATGTACTATCTTTAAGTTCAAATTATGACTGCTTTTGTATATGTTTTTAAAAAATCAACTTTGTGTTTGAGTTTTACAACATGATGATATAGGATAATGGTGGTGAACCTATGGCACATGTGCTGTGTCTGGTTATCACTGCAAGTTCTGAAAGCTTCGCTATCACTGAAATAGGATGTACACAACTGCTACCACAGTGAAGCAGATGAGCATACCTATCATACAGTTTTTGTGTATTCATAACAATTAAAATTAATACCACACAGTTTTATTAACTACAGTAGTACTGTACATTTGATCTCTAGACTTGTTCATTCTATATATCTGCTACTATGTATTCTTTGATCTACATCTATCTCCTTGTCTCTAGCTTCTAGTAACTTGTTCTCTATATATATTTGAGCTTTTCAAAAAAATTATACATTTAAGTGAGATCATGTAATTTTTTTTCTGTGCCTGATGCTTTTCACTTAGTACACAGTTCTCAAATTCCATCCACACAGTGGAAAATGGTATGATCTTTTTTTCCCCATTTCTCATTTTTACTGAAATATACATTAAAATTAATATCCTGTAATTATACATATCTAGCACCTAAATCAAAAAACTGAACATCAGTATCTGGAAGTCTCCAGGGTCACCCAGGATAAAATACAGCTTTGATTTTTGTGATACAAGCGAGCTTTACCTGTTTTTATGGGCATATTCCTCTAACTAAGATACATATTCTTTTGTATCTGGCTTGTTTCACTTAAAATACTGTTTTGAAGGAATCTCATATGTGGAAACTAAAAAGTTGAGCTCATAGAAGTTGAGATTAAAATGGTAGTTATCAAAAAGGTCAGATAGTATCTAAAATATCTAAAACACAGATTGCTGGGTCATGTGGTAATTCTATTTCTAACTTCTTTACGAACCTCTATATTGTTTCTCATAATAACAGTAACAGCCTCATTCCCACCAACACTGAGTATGCAAAGGCTTTTTCACCACACTCTACCCCACATTTTTTAATCATCTTTTTGATAATAGCCATCCTAATGTGTGCACTGACACCTCATAATGGTTAGAATTTTCATTTCCTTGATGATTAGTGATAGTGAGTACCCTTTCAAATTGTTCCTAGGCTATTCTTATGTCTTCTTTGTAGAAGTATCTGTTCAAGGCCTTCGCTGACTTTTAAAAATCAGGCAGCAGGGCTGGGAATACAGCACCTGCTTGGCAAGCAAAAGGTCCCAAGTTCAGACTCCAATACAAAAAAAAAAAAAAAAAAAAAAAAACAGGCAATTTTGTTGTCTGCCATTGAGTTGTATGGATTCACTATAAATTCTAGGGTACTGTTATAGCTTGTATTTAAATGTAACACCCAAAGCATCATGTGGTCACAGGTGTGGCTTTTCAGAGATGGCTGGATCTAGAGCATGTGATTCTGCGATTGTTTTATGGTGCAATGCCAGGCCCAACAGCACTAGGATTAAGGATGTGAGTGTACTCAAGCTAAGTAGTGTGGATAAGATACAAAGGGCAAGAAACTAGGACTGGAAGTCCCATCTGACCCAGCCATCGCTCCGCTAGGTATATACACAAAAAAATTAAAAGATTCATATCACAGTGACATATGTGCACCCACACTTATAGCAGCTCAGTTTGTGATTCCTAAATCTTGGAAACAACCAAAATGTCCATCATCTGGAGACTGGATAAAAAAAGCTGTGGTTCTTCTACAGAATGGAGTGTTACTGTGCCATAATAAATGATAACTTTGAATCATTTATACGTAAATGGACGCACCTTGAGGACATCCTCATAAATGAAATAAATAGGTCACAAATGTGTAAATATTGCATCTTTTCTCTGGTATGAGAAAATAAAGATGTAAATGAGTTCTAGAATATATGTTATATACTGTGAAATAGAAAATACTCAAAGCAAAATGGGGTGAAGGGGGAAAAATAATGAGATTGTAACAAAAAAGAAAGGGAACAAAGTTTATGTATATATGGGGTGGGGGTGGTAGGGTGGGTAGGGCTATGGGAAAAAAATGAGAATTAAGTTGTGTCATATACTGGTACAAATTCTCATTGTTGAATGCAATCATGATGTGTATATGTAATGCACCAATTAAGATTTTTTTAAAAAAGATAAAAAGGGCAGAAAAACGCTCCTAAGGTCTCTTGTTGCTCTTGCTACCTTCTGTCCACCATGAACTGCTTCTCTTCTGTGAGGCCTATCTACTGTGCCACCCAGCCTGGGAGCCAGCCAATCAGACTGAAACCTCTACAAACTGTGAGCTAAATAAATGTTTTCCCCTTTAACTTTGTCTGATATTTGGCTTAGCAATAACAGAAAAGATTAGGTATTAATCCTTTACCAGGTCTGTGATTTACAAATATATTTTCCTAATCCATAGGCTGCCTTTACATTTTCTTAAGCCATTTCCTTTGTGGGCAGAAGTTTTCAATGTGATTTAGCCGCATCTGTTTTTGTTCCCCGAGCATTTAGGGTTAGACTCCAACTTGTTCTCCCTCTCCTCCTCTGCCAAGGCCGATGTCAAGAAGCTTTGCCCATATGTTCTCTTCTAAGAGTTTTATGGTTCCAGGGCTTATAGTTATATGAGTTGATTTTTTGTGCAGAGTGTAAGATAAGTATCCTATTAATGCTTTTGCATGGTGAAATTCAGTTTTTCCAGAACTATCTGAAAGTATCCTTTCCTACTTTCCACACTGCCATCTTCTTGGTGCTCTTGGTTGAAAATTATGTATTCTGGATTTATTTCTCAATTCTATTCCACTGACTTACATTTCTCCTTTTATGTAGCAGTGTTCTGATTATTGTAGCTCTGAAATATAATTTTAAATTAAGAATCGTAAAACCTCTTAACTTTTTCTTTTGCAGTATTGCTTTCAACACTGTTATTTTGGCTATTCAAGATTTTTTTCTGGTTCTCTGTGAATTTTAGAATTCAAACTTTGATGGGAATTATGTTAAAGTTGTGTATTGTTTTTAGTGGTATGCACATTTCAACAATGCTAATTCCTTTAATCCATATCCATTTATGTTTTTTTCAATTTCTTTCATCAATGTTTTATAACAGACTTTTTACTCCTTTGATTGAATTTATTTCAAAGCCCATCCTCCACTTTCCCTCCTTTCCTTTCTTTCCTTGCTGGATGACTTATCCTTGGTAAGCAATGGTAGTTTTATGTAATACAAACAAATCAATGTGATATACCACAATAGTGGAATGAGAGAAAAACCACATAATAATCACAAATGAAAGCATTTAACAAAGTTCAGCTTCTTTACTGATAACTCTTAAGACCTCAGATATACAGCTAACAGCTCATATAATAATTACAGAGGGATTGAAAACATTCCTATTAATCTAGCAAATGGCAGGGATATTCAGTCTTGCTTCCTCTACTCAACATGGTACTATCAAGAGAAATCAGATAAGAAATAAAAGAAATTAAAATGAAAAACTAAATTTATTTGCAAATGGCATGATCCTGTATGTAGAAAACCCCCCAGACTACAAAGAATTTACTAAAGTTATATGGTAAAAATAGAACAAAAATAAGTACCATATACACACACACACATATATACACATATATACATATATACACATATACGTATAAACAGCCTTGCTAAAAAAGAAATCAATGAAACAACCTAATTTACATTATCCTTAAAAATTATTTAGAACTTTTAATGCAATCCTGATGAAAATTCTAACAGTGTATCTCACAGAACTACAGAAAAAATTTCTAAAATTCATTTGCAACCAGAAGAGACCTAAAATAACAAAGGCCATTCTGGGCAACAAAGGCAATGGAGGGAGCATCACAATTCCTGACTTGAAATTGTACTGCAAAGTGACAGTGATAAAAACAGCATAGCACTGGCAAAAAAAAAAAAAAAAAAAAAAAAAAAAAAAGAAAAAAAAAAAAAAAAAAAAAAAAAAAACAGACCCAAGGATGAATGGAACAGGTGAGAAAATGCAGAAACAACTCCACACATACTCAGCCACCTTCTCTTTGACAAAGGAGCCAAATACCTTCACTGGAGGAAAGATAACCTCTTTAATAAATGGCGCTGGAAACTGGCTTTCCACTTGCCACAGATTAAAACCAGACCCGTATTTTTCACCATTCACAAAACTAAAATAAAAAAGGATTGAAGATCTAAGTATTAAAACAGAAACATTAAATCTGCTGTAAGATAGAATAAGCAGAACTTTTGAAAATACTGGCATAGGCAAAGACCAAGAACAAAACCTCAAATGCACCAGAACCACAGAGAATTAGCAAGTGGGGTCCCATCCTATTAAAAATATTCTGTACACCAGAGAAATCACCAACAGAAGGACTATGTAGAATATGTAAAGAATTGAAAAAATCAGATCCCCTCAAATTCAAAAACCCACTCCAAAACTAGGCATCTGAAAAACAGACATTTCTCATATTCAATAGAAACAGTAGAATATATGAGAAGTATGTTAGCATCACTGGTCATTTGAGAGATGCAAACTATAATGCTGAAATTCCTTCTCACTCCAAGAAGAATGGCTATTATCAAGAAATCAGTAACAACAAATACTGGTGGGGCTGTAGGGGAAAAGAAACCCTTCTCCACTGTGGGTGGGAGTGCAGACTAGTGCAACCACTGTGGAAATTGGTATGAAGAGTTCTCAAAAAAATAAAAATAGAGGTTCCATTTGACCCAGCTATTCCCTTTCTAGGTATCTTCCCAAAAGAATTAAAAGCATCATACCACAAAGAGATATACATGTGCATGTTTATAGCAGCACAGTTTATAGCAGCTAAATCTTGGAAACATCCCAAAAGCCCATCAACCAACAAATGGCTAAAGATATAGTTCTTCTACACAATGGAGTACATACAGTACTACTCTGCTATAAAGAAGGATAAGCTTGAGACATTTCTGGCTAAACAGATGCTTCTTGAAATCATGCTCTTAAGTGAAATAAATCAGACATGTTTCTCTGGTATGAGAAACCAAAAGTGGAAATTAAAAAAATAGGCAGTGGGACATGAGAAGAAAATGCTAAAATGAAAAAAGGGCACAACGGAAGGGAGAGGGGGAAAGAAAACAAGGGCCAAGAAAAAACTGAAATGAAGCTTTTATAAATAGCAGGGGAAGAGGGGACGAAGGGAGAGATGCGAAAAGGAAGCAAGCTGTGTCATGCACAAGCAAAAATTCTTCATGATAAATATTATGTATAGCTAAAATATACCAATAAATATTTTGCCTCAAAGGAAAGAATGCTTAGAACTAAAGTTTGTGGCTTAATCACACCAATTTCTCCTTTAGTTATGTTCACATTCAGCAGTGTCCCTTCCGTTGATCAATTTGCCCCCACTCCACAACTGCAAAAGTGACCAGAACCTATTGCAGCCATTCATAATTTTTTTGGCCACCAGGGTCTGAATCTTCTATTTCTTATTTTTGCACCTGATGGAACAGAGCACTTCTATCATTAAAGGTAAAAATGCCAGATACTTATTTTTCAGTGTCCCTTCCTCCAAGACATATGTGATACATGGTAATCAGAAATACTCATCTCTAGTTCTTGAATCAATCTAGCAATGAGAAGAAACTAAGAGAACTCACTCCTAGCATTCAACACTTAGCATTCTAGAAACTGAATAGTTTCTCGAAGAACAGGGCAGCAGCAAGACCCAGCACCAATCCTGGTGTGGATGAGACTCACTGCAGTGTCCACAAGTCCCAGATCAGAAGGGCAACAGCAAGCGTTCACTCTTCAGCTCTGCGACAGAACTGGAGGCCCCATCCCAGCTTTCTAGCTTCCCAACTAGGTTCTCAGGCCTCCCTCGGAGGTGAAGCACCCCATATGCTTTCAATCAATTTCTTCTCAGCTTAAATTAGACAAAGTCACCTTCTGTTACTTGTAACTAAGATACGGACAGATACAGCCTCTACTTAAACTAATTCAACATACATTAGGCACTACACAGTTCACTATTAGATTCCTCAAGGTATATGGGATCAAAGGTAAAAACACATGAGAATGTGTAATATTAACACTTTACATTGTATTAGTCTTCACCGACTCTAAAAGCCTGAAAAATAGCATAGTGTATGTAAAAGATATGTTTGTACACATAGGAGTGTAGATTGCTACATGTTGTGTATATGTCTGTTTAGAATGAGGGTTGATAATATTCAATCATACAAAATGTCAATTAAGAGAAAACAATTATATTTGTTTCCCAATAAATTAGGTGTCATCAAAAAAAGAGCTTTAGAATTAGAACCGCGTCTGAACGGCTATCTGCTGCCTACTTGTTGTGAAACCTTGAGGAAGATACTTAAATTCTCTGAGTCTCCAAATTTTTTCATTAGATAAGATCAGGCATGTTCAGGGTGATATAGCCATAGACAGTTCTCATTAGAAAAAAAATGAGGATAGCATTCATTCTCTACGGTCATTTCTTAGAGGAAAAGTGCTAGACACCAAACATTTGAGTATCTGACATACATGAGATGCTTAATAACTTTTTACAGCCCTACCCTCAAAATCCATCCCTCAATGCCAAATCCAAACTAATTTCCAGGAATTTTTTTTTCCCTTCAGGGTAGGAAAAGGTAGGTAAAATTTATTTTTTCACACCCAATCAAACCAAACATATGGATACCCATGAAACAATCATCTCTTTCTACAGGATTATGATAACAATAATACTTTGGTTCACAAACACTTCTGTTGTAAATTGGCAAAATTTTGCTTCCATTCACAAACTTCACATCAGGTGACACACATGACCACAGCCGTTTTCCCCACACAAACATGAACACAGCCATGTGCCTCACACAAATACAAACACAGCCATGTTTCCCAAAACCACAAAACAAATTCACATACTATCTATCATAAGCATTTTTCTGTTGCTGGAGCAAAATACTTGGCAACCACAACTTGAAGAAAGGTCTGTTCTGCTTCATTTTCAGAAACTTTAATCCATGAATGGCAGGTCTGAATACCGACAGCGTGGGAGAAAGGGCCTGCAACATAGGACAGCTGCTGACATCATGGGGGCCAGCAGCAGAGAAGGCAGTGGGAGGCAGGGCAGGAGACGGACCCTTGCACGTCATCCGCCAGGGACCCACTCATGAATCCACTGATGCATACAGCACTCTTGTGAGCCCATCACCTTCTAAATACAGGGGCCTGTGCGGCTGTTTTAGATTTAAAACAACACAACACACACTAACTTTCCCATACTTGGATTACACCATGTTTATGTTTCTAGATTTTTCCCAGAGTACCTCCTACTAAATGCAAATTGCTGTCCATACTCCAGAAGCATACATTATTAGGTTGTTGAATTTAATTTTAATACTAGTACCTTTTTTTAAAAAAGGTCAAGTTTAAAGCTGCTCAGTTACCTAAGAATAGGCCCAAGTTTCTCTCAACTTCCTGATTGGCACTGGAGTCCACTGCTTCTATGCATGGGAGGCGAGTATACAAAGCAAAGACTGAAAAGGAATGAAAATCTACATCAGAGGGAGGCAGAGCCCTCCGTATTCGAGTTACACAAACACAACAGAGACTGACAAGTTGCAGAGAGAATCTTAGTCAGCCATCTTGTTTGACAGACAAAAAAGTGAAACATCCTTTCAAGCACTGAATAGTATTTCACTGTATGTCTGTGCCATTTTTTGTTTATCCATTTAACTACCCAGAGACATAGTTTGAGCTAGGGTGAATAATGCTGCTAGGAAGTTGTGTCTGACAACACTTGTTAAAAATCTGCTTTCAATTCTTTCGGGGACATACAGTACCAAGAAGCAGAAGTTCTGAATCAAATGATAATTCTCAAAATCCATCCCTCAATGCCAAATCCAAACTAACTGTTTAAAGTCCAAACTTATTTTTGGACCTTGAACAACGTATTTTAAATTAAGTAAGCCAGTCACAAAATATTCTACTTATATGTGTTCTTTTTATAAGTCATGAGTTATGTAAAATAATCTGTTACGCACTTTGGTCTTTGGATTGATAGTTTTTAGCATACAGACACCTCACATTCCTATACAGACTTTATATCATATTCATAACTGTCTTCTGCACCCCAACATTATGATATATAATAAAATTAACCCGCATTTTAACCAGTTTTTATGCTCAAATCTGTGCTACACATAGAGCTTTCTTCAGTTTGGGAAGTCCACAGTTTAGGACAGTACAGTAGCAGTGTTCCTAGTGCTCCACTGTGTTGGGTATTATTAGGACCATAGGGATACCACCTTTACTCTCTGATCTGTACATACTGCTGAATTTTAACTTGTCTACAGTTGTGAGAAAGGAGAGAAGAGGAGAAAAAAGGCTATAAGCAACATGAAATCCATACTCCCAGGGTAACTACATGATAAATTACAAGGACTGTGCAACTGGCTAGCCCAAAGTAAGGTTACATTTCCTTCCATCTCAGTGAGCAGGCTTGTTTTTTTTTTTTTTTTTTTTTGCACATGTGTGAAAAACAGTGAAGAGGTCAATGTCCTTTAGGAAGCAATATCTCACATAAAAGCACAATCCAGCTGAGAAGCAAAATCTCAGATGTGCCTCCAAGGTAGCCCTTAAAGTTCAGGAGTACATAATGACCACAGGCTTCAGACTGCTCCCTTGGAAGCAAACACAAGTCTGAGAAGGAGGAAGGGACATTTCTGTCACTTAAAGTCTCTGCTGCAATGAAAAATCCAGTAAATCGGTAACTAGTAGCTGACAGCAAAGAACCACCACAGAACTGGCTGAGCAGAGGCACATTTGGAATTCTGCCCTGCTCTACCAGAGGTGGTTGAGATGCCACTACAGGGAGAGGTATTTCAAATCTGTATTTTTTTTTCATTCAAGATTTGGTTAAAAAAAAAAAAAAAGGCTATGGACCACTCTTTGAACAACAGTTTTAACCTCTATTCTACCACTGACAATGGAAATCCAATGAATTTAGGTGTGTCCCCATGTCTCTTTCTCTCAATGCATTTTCTAAAATGCATTTGTATTTCTAAAATGCAAATGTATATAACATTTATAATTTTAATCATTTTAAGTGTACATTTTAGTAGTATTATGTGCATTCACATTATTGTGCAACCACTGGGATCATCCATTTCCAAAACATTTTTTTTCTGAAACTGATCTTCTAGACTCAAACAGTAACTCTTGATCCTCCTCTCCTGGGTCCTGGCAACCACTGTTACTTTCTCTCTGAGTCCAACTACACCTGGTCTTCCCTGCAGGGCAATCATGCAGCGCCTTCTTCCCTTGGACTGGCTTACTTCACATGGCGCAGTGTCCTCAGGGTTCATTATGGTGTCGTAGGTGTAGGATTTCCTTCTGAAGTCAGAATAACATCCCCTTATATGTGTTACCACATTTTACTTACCGATTCACCTGTCAGTGAGCATTTTGGTGGCTGCCACCATTTTGCTACTGTATACAAACTGATGTTTCAAAAAAGACAAATAATCCAGTTAATAGTCAAGACTACAGGATGCCTGGGGCTTCCACACAGGAGGCTACTGCAAGAGAAAAAGATAAACCAGCAATAGTGATGGGGGGAACTGAAGATGTAAAGAATGACCCAGTTTCCCATATAGGACTTTTGCTGAATCCTAAAGCTGCTCTGACTACCTGTAGTGTTTTGTACACTTTTTAGCATTCCCTGCACTAGTCATTCCTTGGAGCTGCCTCAAACTGTCCCCAAAGTCATTTCCCCAAATATTACATTTTGGCTTGGTCTGTGTCTGTGGGTGTGTGGGGCTGGGTTTGCTGGTTACAAGGTTGCCGAGCTCCACATGGCTGGCTTCTGCTGTGGTTTTTCCCTTACGCCTTGTTATGGTGGTATAAGATTGTAAGGACTGGGCCAGGGATTTAGCTCAGTGATTCCGGCGCCTGTCTTGCAAGCACAAGGGCCCGGGTTTGATCCTCAGTAACCACATACCATACTGGGTGTGGAGACTCACGCCCAGCAGCAATCAGTACCACATACCACAGTACCGGGCGTGGTGGCTCACGCCTGTAATCCCAGCACTCAGGAGGCAGAGGCAGGAGGATTGCTATGATGTGAATGGGAGGCTGAGCTCAGGGCCAGCCTGAACCACAAAGTGAGACCCTGTCTCAAAAAAAAAAAAAAAGATTGTAAAGACCCTTCCACCAGGTTTCTTAGAAAAGCACAAGAAAATGTGTGTACTTCCACACCTGACAACTAAACGGGTATTTTTGCCTACCTTAAAGAAATGGGGGAGGGGGGATTGAGTAATAGCCTGGAAAATCAGAAAAAAAGACAAATAAGATACACAGGAAAAAAAAAAAAAGCAAAAAATGCAAG
>PVIR01041430.1:0-12751 GCA_004026965.1 Petromus typicus
AAAAAGAAAACAAAAACAAGTGAAAATTTTAAAAGGAATAACTAATGGAAGACAGGACTCTGGGAGTCTCTGTGTATATGTAGTATATTGCATCTAAAAGAATGAATAAATGTTCCATTATTTTTAAAAGCAGAAGCAGTTACAATATTATATATTAATACACATATCATTCAGATGAAATTTTTAATAGACTTTCATTTTGAATTATACTATTTGCTTATTAGCATTGAAAGAAAATGTACAGTATTGAATACAATACGTACTCAAACATATTGTCAAATTTCTTCCTTCAAAACAAATTGGCCAAAGATACATTTGTTTTTCCCCATCATGGCCCCACATTTTATTTTCAGAACACTTTAAAACAAATAATCATTTTCTGCATTGTCTCTCTGTTCATATTCACATTCATAGCAGATTGCAGAGACACAATTATTTACATTTTATTCTATGATAAAACTTTGTATGAACATCTAGTAATCATGATAAATTAGTTTGGAAAACTGAAAATATTTTCACAACTTTCCTGATGAGAATTCCAAATATGAAGTGACATGAAGCATGCCACTCAAATACTTATTTATGTGGAATTATCTGAAAATAGTGTTCTTCCTTATTGAGTGTAACTCACAGCTAAAGTTAAGATGAAAAAAGCATGAGACCATTTGAAAAATTTTAGTTTAATATGTCTAAATATTTTTAAACATTTTTATGTTTTTCACCAGATATTTCTATTTTGTAATACTTACAAATACAACCTGAAAGTAAAAGGATGTTGTATATATGATTATATATAATACAATATATATTATATAATCAATTATGTAATATGCACAATTATATAATGTGCAATACTTATATGTAATTATACTTGTTATGTTTATTATTTAATTATTAATTGTAGTAATATACTATATTATATTATATATCATATATCTCAATGCAATGAAAACTATTCAAAATTAGATTAATTTGTAAAGGATCTTCTATTAATTTTGCATTGGAAAACCAGCTTACACATTTATTTATTTATTATTCCTAGCCAGCATTTTCCAAGTCTTTTAGCAAGTCTTCAGGCAGAGTTTTCTGAGCCTATAAAATCAAAGGCAAACCTTAAATGCTCTGTGCATATAGCGCTGCAATTCTGTTATGAAGAATGTTTTAAAAAAGTATATTTTATTGGTACATTTTATATGCATATCATGGCCACAGTAGACATGAGAATTGATACTAGAACATGCCGCCACTTAATTCTCATTTCCCCTTCTTGTGCTCACTCTACAAACTCCCTCTACATTCATGTTTTATTTCATTTTTTTACCATGAAACTTTTTCTTTCCCTTCTTTACTTACCCTTTTAATATTTTCTTACTATTTCACAGTATCTATTGTATATTTTAGAACCCATTTACATCTTCAGTTTCTCATACCAGAGAAAAGATACAGTATTTACAGATCTGTGTCCTATTTATTACATTTATGAGTGTGTGCTCCAGGTATGTCCATTTGAGTACAAATGACTCAAACTTATCATTCTTTGTGGAAGAGTAATATTCTATTTTATTTTTTTAAAAAATGTCTTCTTTAATGAGTCTCCATTTGATGAACATTTGGGCTGTGTCCAAGATTTAGCTATCACCACCTGAGCTGCTATACACATAGATGTACATATATTGCTCTGATATGAATATTTTATTTTTTTGTGTATATCCCTAGCAGGGTAATAGCAGGGTTAAATGGACTTCTAATCCTACTGTTTGAGGTATCTTCACAGTGATCTCCATAGTGGTTGTACTAGTCAATGTTCCCACCAATAGTGAAGAAGGCTTTCTTTCTCCCCTCAGCCTTGCCAGAATTGTTGTTGGTTGATTTTGTGATAACAGCCATTCTTTCTGGAGTGAGATAGAATCTCAGTGTTGTTTCAAATGATTTTGTATTACTATGTATACTTGTTAGATATACCAATCATCAAATTTGGAATAAAATTTTAAAAACAATCCATTTTCCTTAGGTGATAGACAGTTCACTTTAAAAGCATCATGCTTGTTTTAAATATAATATTTGATATGTTAATCAGTGCTTATATTTTTCAAATCAAGTATTCTTTAATGTTAAGATGTAAAATACACATGAGGAAATAGGGTTCAAATTGAACAGGGTGTCCATACAACTCAAAAAATAAAGTTTTGTCTCTCTGGTCATATTCACATTCATAGAAAATTGAGGAGACACAATTATTTACATTTTATTCTATGATAAAACTTTGAATGAACATCTAGTAATTATGGTAAATTCGTTTGGAAAATGAAAAATATTTACATGACTTTCCTGATGAGAATTCCAAGCATGGCATTTCAATAACAATGCTAACCCAACATAACAGTGCTGAGAGGATAAACTGATTGCAGAAATCGTATTTCTCTAGCCATCTGCTCTCTTCACAGTATCACAGTGAGACGTCTTCCCCGTCCATTCTTGATACTCCACACAAAACTTGGGGCAGCAAACTGCATTTAAATTATCACCTAATTAGTGAATTGGCCTGCAGTTGTTGAGTTGGAATCAAATGCTTCCTCTCTCTCGGTCTAATGCCCATTCTGTGTTTTTGACATTGGCTCTTCTATGTTGTTTTTTATTGTATTTGTCATTTCCATAGTTGACTTGAAACATTGGCTCTTGAAATACTATTAGTTAAGAAAATTCTTGATCATGGTATCTCCTCTGCCAGGTAAGCATGGTACATGGAAAAATTCTTATCCTGTGTATTTTCTTTCCTAAAAGATACTAAAACTCACAACTACCTAGAAGAAAAAAAGTTCACATTATATGAAGTCCAAAAATTCCCAAACATAATTTTTTTCTTAACAGTTTCAGTTAAATTCATCTCTAATAAAATGTCTGTTTTTGGAATCAACACCTTCAAGTTATGGTAGCAAATAATCTTGCTCCTGCATCTATCTGGATTAATTTAAGGCTCATTTTCACCTTTCAGTCTTGTCCAGATGTGAGCACACAGAAGGGTACAGGATTTGCCCTTGCAAAGAAATGATCAGGGCTTTGGTGTGATCTTCAGTTGAACCCTCCCTACTTCCACTTCAGAACTGTGAGCCAGCTGCCCAAACTGGGAAATGCCAATAAGCTGTTGTTTAACAAATCTGTTCAACAATTCATTCATGAGTGTGGACAGAACACTCATCTTGGGAAACCAACATTCTATTTCATGTGACCTGCACTTCCATAGGCATTTGCTGTGTTATGTGATGTGGATGTTTACCTTCATAACCTCCTGTTGTGGTTTCAAAGAAAGATAGCATAGGAATATCCAAGGGTAGACTGAATATTTGCAAAGTTTTCAGCATATTAAACAATAATAGACTATAATCATGATCTGCTTAGAAAGTCTGTGTTTCATCCTTAACATCTACGTTATCAACATTTTTCTTATGGTACACACATGCATTTTGAAATGTAATATTTTTATTTTTGAAATATATGTTTACTTACATAACTGAACTACTCATACTACCTAAGCCACTAGCTATGTTTGTTTTTCAAACCTCGGTATCTATTTTTACCTTGATATGAAGAAAGTAAGAGAAGTCATCCGCTTGCACCACAGATGGAATTGTCAGCAATAAACCTTAAAAATATGGAACTAGGACACTAGGTGGGAGTCGGTCAGCTCTATCTTTCTTCTTTCATGAATAAAGGGAGGGAATTGTTTTCTCCCTCATACAAATGATTTTTATAGAAATTAAACAGAGAAATATCCTAAATTCTTACATCTGAAATGAAAACTGTTTCTAAGGATAAGATCATATTAACATTTCCAAGCTTTAAAATTCCACTTTTAAATTCTTCTTGCTCTCCTGTCTTTTCTGTCTCGAACAATAAATGTATAAATCTATAGAAGTAAAATCCTTACCTAGAGTTCTTCATCTGGTCAGAGCAATTATCTTTACTGCTGACCTCAAGTTTTAATACAATTTGCAGATAAGTAAAAATCAGACAGAAAATCCTGGAACAACTTAAGTTTCAGTCTAAGAAGATATAGTCACCAAAGAGATTGATGCCACTAAAAAGAAAACAAGAAAAATACCTTCCTGGTTCCCAAGCATCACAAATCCCCACCCATCATTGACTCAAAGGTGTAAAAGTATCAAACCTTCATATGAGAAGAGGCCCGGTGGGTCTCTACTTGATAAGGGCCACCTAGGAATTGTTTTCTTAGAAACTGGTTCTTATTTCACCATGAACAACCACCCAGCTACTCAGAGGTTGCTGTCACAATAACCCAAAGGCAGATGCCTATTGCTAATACTGGGAACAGACAGATCTTGTCATCACCCGTGTGACACTGGTTTTATTGATATGCGAAGGCAAGAAAAGTGGGTTCACAGAGGCTTCAATACAGATTTCAGAGATGTTTTGGAAGACAAAGCAAAAGAATCCTAAGAGAATAGTGAAAGATGTGAAAAATACAGAAATTTCCTGACTTAAGATCACTTAAATTGTGAACTTTCTTTCTTTTTCTTTTTCTTTTTTTTTTTTTCAGACAGAGTCTCACTTTGTAGTTCAGGCTGGCCCTGAGCTCATTGTGTAGCCTAGGTGAGCCTTGAATTCACAGCAATCCTGCTGCCTCTACCTGCTGAGTGCTGGGATTATGGGGGTGAGCCACCACACTGGCATTGTAGTGTGTGGTACTGATTGCTGGTGGTGTGAGTCAACAGGCTTGGCTTTGTTATATACGGTTACCAGGGATTGGACTCAGGACCTTGTGCTTGCAAGGCAGGTGACAGAACCACTGAGCTAAACCCACCATCTCAGCTCAAATTGTGAACTCTCACAGATACAAACAGTTCTTATGTTATGTACATTCATAGATGCAAACAAATAATGTAAGGAACTCATGTGTAAGCCAGGCATCGTCACACTTGTGCTGCTTTTAATCATTGCATGGTGCAGCAGTGTACAGTTGTATGGAGTAGTCGGTGGTACATTGTGTGTGTTTGGATTTATGTGCTTTCTAATGTGTGTGTGTGTGTGTATATATATATATATATGTATGTATGTATTAAAGGTGTGTAAGACTCATTTTGTTGGACTTCTGAACAAATCTACACTAGAAACGACCTCTTGGAACAGAACTTGCTCATAAGTTGGTTACAGTGTCAACCCAAACCTTCCGTGTAGCCCTCAGTAAGTTGGAGATTACAGGAATGTGGAAAGTCTGCTAAGAAAACGTGATGGGCATGAGCCAAGTCAGTGAAAGTGAGAAAACATTGAGGCCACGACCAAGAAAGAACTAGAGAGGGGTCACCTGGGACCTCACAATCCACAAACATATTCCCCAGGACTGAAAAAAGGAGCTATAGGAATTGACCTTTGCGTTGCAGGTCTTTCTTTGGATCTATTCTTTTCTATCCTTTCACCTTTCATTTTTGAAATGGCAGCATGTTTACTCTGTGACTTTGTACCGTGGAATTATGTGCTTTATTTTTTTATTGTTACCGTTTCCCAAGTAACATTTTGCTTCGAGTCTCATAAGAGATTTATTTGGATTTTTGAGAAACATTGGAACTGTTGGATCTTTGGGGAAAGGATTATTGCATTTTGATTGCATAAAAGATAGTTCTACCTTGTGGAGAAAAATTAATAACATCTTATTGTTTTTATTTGGAGATTAGGTATGGTTTAGGAGAATGTGCTTGGGTGTCAGCTTGAAAAGATGTGGGATGTGAATATTTTTCCTTTATTAGTATGTTTTAGATGGGGTGTGAAATTCAAGGTGGATTGAACTTGATTTACTTGGGAGCCAGTGATGACTAAAGTTCCCCCGCAGGTGTGTCTTTGTGGGTTCTGGTACAGCTTTAGATTTCTATATTTGGTACCTCTCTCTCTAGCACTCTTCTTTTTCTTTGTTCCCCAGCTGTGATGATGTCAACATCTTTGCCTCGTCATGCCTTTCTACATTTCTACACTGGCACCATCCCTCTTTGCCATCACACATTCCCTGAATGATGGCAAGAATGACTAGTAGAAGGAGATACCGTATTTGCTTGGCATGGTAGCCTCTGTGCACAGTGCAGTTCTGTCTCAGTCATCCATACTACCACAGACCCTAGAGAATATATTCTCTAGGATAATAGATATATGCCCCATTAGTCCATTCATCACTTTTAAAAGTACTTATTCTCTAAGTTTTCCTACAGCCTCCACTAGTCCCTTCCCTAGGAAGAAGATATTTAAACTTCAGCTATCTGGTTGATCTTCATCCCTGATAAGCACCTGAGTATGTCCATGTTAATTCAAATGCATGACTTGTCTCTTGTTCTTCTTTGAATGGTTGATTTGTTTCATAGATTCAAATTTTTGAACCTTCAGGGAGTGGGGAAAAAATTCCTTTCTCCCCACAACACCACTACATCATTTTTGGATCTTGTATGTGACATTGTCTAATAATTCAAGTGTATGATTGTTCTCAGGCATTTTCCTAGATGCTTTTTCTAGATAATTTTGAGCATTCAGGTTGTGGGGCCATCTCAATGGAATAAAGGAAGTCAATGAATTGCATTTTCATTCTTCCACAAAATGTATTAGAATGAATTTTATAAGAAGAGACAATTCACTCAGTAAGGCTAGTAAAGAACTTTCATACAAATATACCAGTAGGAAAAGTGAATCTTATCCAGTATTATTCAGGACAGCAACTGAAATACAAATAGCATTATGTAATAGTTTTATTGAAGTGATTTATTTACAGTCATATTGTGCTAAAAGAGAAAATTGCACACGTGGGAAAATACATACAGATGTCTCATTCCATGAATAATAAGAATAAAATACAATCTAAACAGTGATATACCTAAAAAACAGAAATAGCTGTGATTTATTTGGTGATTTTTCAAATTTAAACAAATTACTCAAGTTTATGCTTGGAAAGGCACCAAAGTGAATACCTTGCTTTTGTGGAATGCAGGAGTTGAAATATTCGGGTATTTCTTCTCAGAACATTTTGTGAATATACTATAAATATTAGTAATGTAAATAGATTGTTTTATGTGTTTTTATTAGGTTGAATCGAATAGTTGTATAATGCTAATAGGCATTTACAAATGATTTGGAGAAAATAGTGATCTTCTTTCCTTACTGATATCTTTTGGCAAGACTTCCACGGCCAAAGTCGCGACAAGGTATGAGGCAATGATAAATATGAAAGGAGCCTCCCTCCTTATATTTGGTATCAGGCTAACTCTACCACACAGATTGGTGAGAATTCACTCAAGTGAAACCACAGGGCTTGATCCCAAAGATAAGAGGACATTATGAAATCCCGTCCATGTGCTCAAGGCCATTGGCAGAATGGAGACTCATCTAATGGTCTGTAGTACAACCATCTATTATTTGTAAAGTATTTCCCTGCTTCAAATGCTTACAGAAAAATATACTTTTCTAATTTATTTAGATTAGTGATAGAAATCAAAGGTAAACACAAATTACTTCACATAGTAAAAGTCTATACAAAAATATACTTTGTAAACTCTTAGTGGTGTATCATTTCTCTAATCTTTATATCTAGAAGTACTACTACTTTATCATCAAAATTGTAACCTTTGAGGAATCTGTTGTACTCTCTTTTTGCTGTCAAGTTTAACTAATTATTTTCTCACATATTGTCATTTTCACATCCACAATGAAATATTTGTAATTTTCATGAGCATGAAGGTGTGATTGTAGCATGTTCTGATTTCCGGTTTCTGATTTTATGGAAATATCATGTAACTCTGTAAGCAATAGTTAACAGGTAATTTGTGTCCTGGAGGCATATCCTTTGAGAATACAACTTCTGCCTGCAAATTAAATAATGTTTTAAAAAATATATCTATTATTAAATAATTTTCTTTATGGTTGAGTATCTCCGCCTAGTTCTCCAGAGTGTACGGAATTAAGTTGATGAAACAGGTAAACTTAAAATATACTTAGTGTTCAGCCTAACATTTTATGTATTCATATGGCTTTAGAACATGTTACATAACACTCTTCATCGGTATAAAATGTATTGGCTGCCTGTGTAATAAAGTTGTCAAGTTAGCAGTGAAAACAAAAGATCCACTCTAGGCCAGTGGCTCCAGGGAAAGGGACGCGTCAATGCACTGAGTACCACTAAACGCATTACTACACATTCAGCGAGGACTAAATACAATGATATAGCAAATTATTGGACCTAATCAGAGAAAAGGCATGAGAGTAAAATGTGAGAATATTATAGAAAAAAAGACTTTTTTTTTTTTTTAAAGGAGGAGGCATAACCTTGTTTTCCAGATACAGGCAAATTTTTGCATTATATCTGTGCCATTGTTGCTGTATATGTACAATAAAATAGTGCGAGTGAGAGCAAAATTTCTTCTTGATGGAAAGGTGAATTGTTTTATACTTTGATTCTGTGTAAGAATAGTTGCTAATTATATAAAATGACACAGCGATATGTTTTCGGCTTGTCAGAGACTCTGTTCTGACAACACGTACAATATTCAGTGAGGAGAAATGGAAAAAAAATCATTTAAACTTTAAAAATGCACCAATACATTTTGTATATTTTTCTTTGCTGAATTTCCAATAGGTATGCTGCACGCAAAGAATCCTTTATTAAGACACGTGTTTAAAGTCTTATAACAGCAATGTGTGTCATGTCTACAGTGGATCTTCACACAATGGCACAAAGTTGTTTGTGGAACGTTGCTCTTGGAAGGACGGACAAAGGCATACACGAGCCATAACTCAGACGTCTGGAGAGGAAGGCTTGTTCTCCTTCATTCTCACTCTGATGGACTCTGCCCAGGTACACTGCTCAGAGAAGGAGCAGCCATGATCGCTTCTTCGTTCTTTGGCTGGAATGTTTTACAAACATCGAGAAGCCCCACGAAGCTCAAAGAGACAGTATCCAACAGGTTGAGTAATCTTCTCCTATTTAGTTTTCTTTTGCTTTTCTGTTCCAGACCTCTGAAGACTGTGTTTGTTTGTAGATATAAGTGGGAGGGGAAAAAAAAAAAAAAAAAAAGATTTCAAAGAGAAGCAAAACACAAACTAAATGAAAATGTTATGTTTATATCTTGTTAGTAAACTCCATGAGAATGGTTGCGACTTTGAGGGAAAGAAAAGAATATTGGGCAGATAATATTCCCTGCAGGGTGGAAGTTGTACATAAAGAGAAATCATGCAGAGAAACTCAGGAAGTGCACATCATAGGAAATGCTTTCCGTGAGAGAAATCTCCCTCTGAACTTACACATTGGTCAGAGTGACATAAATTGCTTTTATATGGATAATGACAGGCGTTTAAATAACTTTCAGGTGATGTCTATACAAAAACTATAAATTAAATCATAATTCAAAGTTTCAGTTCAATCCAGTCATACTAGTTACTGAACAGAGAACATGATAAATCCAAATGGAACACAGAATTGACTCGGTTTCTTGGTGAAGTATTGTGCTTTTATTTTCTCAGCATAAGACTGTCCATAAAAATAAAATTATATGAAAAACTAATATTAGATTTTTCAAACGCTACTTATTCTGTAAATATATGTTCATCTGTGTAATTATACATTAAGTTGGAACTACTATAACATACATACTTTTTGCTCCATTTGGTTATATCTTATTAGATTAACATTGATTTAAATATGCCAGCATGTAAATAAATATACAGATTTGTTATAAATATAATAGATTTTTAAAAGACTGGTAAATTTAAAGAAAATGCAACAGGATAGTTGTAGACAATGAATTGCCAGAATATTTAAGTAGTAGAGGCTACTTTGGCTCTAATGGCAAGAAAATTGAAAACAAATGAATGAAATTTAAGAGCTACTTAGAAAGATGTTACATGCAATAAAATACAGGAGTATTCAGGCATTGAAAATGAAATATACAAATATATTGATAGAGAATAAGTTTGTGGGCAGAGAAGAGGTCAAAAAGTGCAACATGACTCGTATAAATGAGGGAGAAGTAACATATAAAGATCTAGAATTTTTTCCTCAGCATAAAACCTAAATTGTTAACATTCTTGTAAAATTAGGGAAATGTGTTCCAAATAAATAATCAGGCTTCCTAGAAGATAACAGTAGTAACAAATCTTCCCCTCTCCTTCAAATCATACACTTCATTGTGACACTTTGCAAGATATCATTAATTCAGTTGCAGGTCCTGAGGGTGGCGAAATAAAACATGGAATTTCAGTAGGGCTGAATCCTTGCAGAGCGTAACTTATTTCTGATTTCTAGCCTTTGTTTTTAGTATTCTCCGAATCCATCTCTTTTCTCCTGTAAAGCTCTCAAATCCCTCTTTTGTCTATTGACCACTTATGAGACACCAAAGTATTCATCTTCCCAAGAAGTATTTTCATTGTTGGACTTACTGTTGAAAATTTTTCTAAATTGTGACCAGTAATTTTTCACTATTTTAACTATTTAATAAGATGCTGAAAACAAAAACAAAAACATTTTGTCTGGCTTTCATGTTGACTTTTATCAGTAAGACCCATTTCTAAAATTATTATATTTATTGTTACCAGAGTTCAAAGACTTGTCCTGGTACCACCTCAATATTGTTAAGTGTATCTGATTATATGAAATTCACTTTTATGATAAATCTATCATTTTCATAAGTAAGGTGTGAGTTGGTTAGCTATTAAAATCTGGCAAGAAATGCAAAAGTCTGTATTAAAAAATGAGCTGATACAATTAAAACTGAGTGCCGCCTTCAATGAAAAATGAAAATTTCAAAGCATCCAAAACATCACTCAAATGTAATATGAGAAAAGAGGCATAAAAACTAAAATGGGAGTATATCATTACGTAGTCCTGTAATTCACCAATAGAGTGTTCCTTAGAGAATAAAAAGTTTTGCTGCCATCTCCAAAAAGCACCTGAAAATCTTTGAGCATTTGAGGTTTTGTTCTATAGCTTTGGTTGGCTTCACTGAGCTCTGTTATAAATGAACTCAATTAAAGAAGAGTATTAACTGTTACCTTCATGCTGTTGCACTTACAAGGAATTACCAAAACCCACACAATACAGAGGCTAAGATATTCTTTTTTCTCCAAGAAGCTGGCCATGGAGAAGGATTACTCCCTCAAGAGCCATAAAATTCTTCCACCTGACAGCCTGGCAGAAAAGGTGAGACCAAAATAAACAGCAGTGCTAACAGGAGCTGTCACCATGATGAATGCCAACGAGCAGTAATTAATGTGGACTCTCTTAAGCAAAGCCCAGAGGTCTAAACTTGATGCCCACTGACTTAAGATGGGTAGGAAAAAAAAAAAAAATCCCCACCAAATGAAGAAACTAGAGGCAATAGTACCAAAAACAAATGCAAAGTTGAACTATTAAAGCTATGCAATTGTCTACAACTCTAGAAATTTCAGAGGTCTGAACACTATGAACCAGTGAATGATGTGTTCAGTAAATATTAGCTATGATATGTCTGACTATTCTGTTTATATTTCCCTATTCATTCCTTGTCTTACTCGTGCAGTGTCTGTTAAATATTTATTGTGCATAAATTAACAAATTGACTCAAGGACTGAAAGTGTAGCTCAGTGATAGAGCATTTGCCAGGTATGTGGGAAGCCCTGGGTTTGAGCCACAGTTCAACAGATCTATTTAAAAACTAATATTTTCATTCCTTTGTATATATACCTAGCAGAACAACTTCTGGGTCAAATGGGACCTCCAATCCTAGCTTTTAAAGGAATCTCCACACTGACTTCCACAAAGTTTGTACGAGTCTACACTCCCACCAACAGTGGAGAAGGGTTCCTTTTTTTTCTACAGTCTTGCCAACATTTGTTGCTGACTAATTCTGAGATAGCAGCCATTCTTTATGGAGTAAGATGAAATCTCAGTGTTGTTTTCATCTACATCTCTCAAATGATCAGTAATGTTGAGCATTTCTATGTATACTTACTAGATGCTCTTTCTTCTTCTTCTACAAAGTGTCTGTTCATTTTAGATGACTATTTTTTAATTGGGTCTTTAAATTTGGGTGGACTGACTTTTTAAAGCTCTTTATACAGTCTAGATAGTATCCCTTTGTCTGAAAAACAGCTGGTAAAGATTCTTTCTCATATTGTTGGCTGCCTTTTTGCTCTATTGGTGGTTTCATATCACAGAGACATATGTGCACCTATGTTTATAGCAGCTCAGCTTGTGATTTCTAAATCTTAGAAACAACCAAAATGCCCATCAACAAGAGACTAAATAAAGAAGATATGGTTCTTTTATAGAATGGAGTATTATTCTGCCATTAAAAATGATAAGATGTACCTTCAGGATATCCTAAGTAAGATAAATAGGTCACAGATGTGCAAATATCATATTTTTTCCACTGGTATAAGAAAATGAAGATGTGAACGAATTCTAGAATATGTAGTAATATTGTGAAATATAACATATTTAGAAGGAAAGAGAGTGTAGAGATAAATAACAAGGGGATAAAGAATGTGATAGTAATTTTAAAAAAGGAAACAAAGCTTATGTTTATAGGGGGTGGGGGTTGCAGGGTGGAGGGTGGAGGAAGTGGAAAAATGAGAATCGAGTCATGTCATATTCTGGTACAAACTCTCAATGTTGAGTGCAATGATGATGTGTATTCATAATGTACCAAAACAGATTCAATTTTTTTTTTTTTTTTTTTTTTTTTTTTTTTTTTTTTTTTTTTTTTTTTTTTTTTTTTTTATTTTGTTTTTT
>PVIR01041431.1:0-12694 GCA_004026965.1 Petromus typicus
GCCAGGCCCCCACGGAACGACAGCTAATGCCAGGTGCCCTGCATGAGTACAGTGTTCTCACCACAGAGGCATCTCTGGATGGAAACGTGTCTAGACGGGGGACTCAGGAGTCCCTGAACGTCCCTTCTTAATCGGCCTCCTCCATACCCAAGCACGGTGGCGTTCGCGGATGTGACTCGGGCTCTTCACGGCCTCGTTCTCTGGGAGCCACCAGGGCCCCAGGGAGGTGCAGGTGCCCCCGAGGTCCAGGTGCTGGGGACCTAATCACCTGCGCAGCAGGCTCCCCGAGGTGTGGAGCCCCGACGCCCCCAGCCCATCTCCGGTGCCGGCACCGCACTTGGCCGTGGTTGGAGCTGAGACCTGCCCCTGCCCAGCCGGCCTCCCGCGGAGGGAGCCCCGAGCCCAGGGAAAGCTGTTCCCATGAAGCATCACTCACCAAATCATGCTCGTGTGTGTTTAGAAGAATAAACAGACAAGAATAGCGAGGGAATTTCTGAAAAGGAAAAATAGCCAGAAAGCAACTCGAGTGGTGAAGGAGTTACGTAACACCCAAACTGGAACACACTGAAACCAGTACAGATTTTGGAAGGAAAAAAAAGAAGAACTTGTGCACCGAATAATTTCACGTACACGTGGGAGAAAAACAGGTTGTTCAGAAAATACCCTTGGGTGACCTGCCACCTGGAGTCCGTCTCTCTTGAGCCTTTTCACCATAGTAGGTTACAGATCTTTCATGGTTATGGGCGGGGTCCAGCCCAGGGTGCAGCACTCGCCTGGCGTGTGTGAGGCGGTGGGTTTGATTCTCAGCACTGCCCCATCCCAGAACGCTAAATGTACAAGTAAAGGAACCCTCTTACATATCTCCTATGTTTTTATAACTTTATAGCAATGTGTTTTATTTTTGTTTGTAGGAGTATAAACAATAAAAGTGGAAAAAATAATAAAAACAGGAAAAGAAGTCTTGTGTAAGCTAAAAATAAATATAGGTAAACATCTAACAGCTATCAGATGGGACTTCCCAAGCCTAAAAGCAATGAAAGAAACAGACTTGAAAAACTTGAGTGTAATTTACCTTTTAAAGTTTTACATGGGACATACATACACATGGAAATACATACATACATACGGTGGGCCTGAGGGTTATGAGAGGCTTGACATACAAACAACTTTGGTTATGACCAAAATTCTAGTTTTAACTTACGACCCGAATCTTGAGTCGAGTCATAACCCGAATGTCGGCCCCTGGGCCTCCATACAGTCTCCGGCACAGATTTAACCCTTAAAGAGTTCTGAAAGGAACGTGGCAGCATCCTGTCCTGTGTGGGGTTCACGGGGGAATCCCGGGCCAGTGTGTGTGTCTCTGGGGACACTCAGATCTGCCTGTGCCCCGGAGAGAGACTTTCAAGGCTGTGTGGAGGACCCCGAGCCCTCAGTCGACCAACTTGCGCGACAGCCAGCCCTCGTGAATGAATCGAGTTCATTGGTCAAGTGTCCTCTGTATATGTGTAAACAAAAGGAGAAAAATCTTTGCAACAAATATAACAAAAGATAATTTTACTTAATGTATTTTAAAAATCTTGCAAATCAAGCTAGGGTCCTGAAGTCCCAGCAAATGGGGAGGCTGAGCCAGCGGATCTCTTGAGCTCAGAAGTTGAAGGCCAGCTCGAAGAACATGAGGAGACTTGTTTCATTAAAAAAACAAAAACAACAGTTAAAAATCAGTAACAAAAACACTATGATGGCTGGATTCCCATTTCAAAGAAGGTTCAAAATAGAATTACATCTGTCCAGTAAACATACAGCTGATAGTTTTAAGATGCACAGAGATTAAGAACGAACTTTTTTGAGTTTGTTTGGAAACATTGCACCACTAATTATTATCAATGACAGTGAAAAATGTTGATCATGATCTTGGATTCAGACCCTTTCATGCATAGCTTCCTCTGAAAAAGCACCCGGCACCCTGGAGAGCCCCACCGTCCCTACCTTCGATGGTCACGTTTCCTCCCGCAAAGCCTGGACCACAGAGCTAATCAAAAGAGTCGCGGGCAAGGACATTATCACTGCTTTCTTCCTAAGGGCTGAGTGCGGCCTGCATGTTTAAAAGCGGAGACATTTTATATCCAGTACAGAATATCATACCCTGTTTTAATAGGTTTTCCTTTAAGACCAAAAGGAATTTACAAAGCCTTTCCCACCAAACAGAGAAAACTAAAGCGCCTAAGAGGGGTTCAGTCACGATGCTGTTGAAAGCACCGTGGGCATTTTACTGGGGCTGCCACACTGTAGGTCTGTCCCAGGGAAAGCGAGGGGACAGAGCCTGTGGCGTGAAGAAGCAGGACTCTGAACGGGCAGGAGGGCTCGGGCAAAGCTCTGTCGTTCAGAGTTTACAGACAGTAATAGCTGCCTACAGAATTCATCTTATCTCAAAAAGGAACATGAAAACAACTTTCCAGTCATGTCCACAGATAGGCGTAGGAAGGAGGTGACTCGTGAACTTCCCCGGGACACACAGGCCCACTGTCCCTTCTCTGCTTAGAGAACTGTCTAAGATGACTCTTCCCCCTGAAAGTCTCCCCTAAGAGTGCAGCAGCTGGAAACAGCCCCCCAAGTCCCGGGTCGACGCTCCCGGGGGCGTCAGCACTCGGAGGCGGTAACGCAAGTGAGCTCCAAGATGGAGTCCGCGGCTTTCTTTCACGGAAATAAGAGACTCCAGAATGCAGTAAGGCGTCGCCTGAGGTGGACAGATGCTGGCACCAGGATCGTGACTTCCCGGGCTCCAGAACCAACCGTCAGGCAGACTTCCACTCTTTATGCGTGACTCAGCCTCGGCAGGACGCTATGTCGTCACGGTGGGAGCAGAGACACCTCCAAACCGAGGGCCACCATGACGCACCCACGGCTCACGACGGCACCTTGAAATAAAAATGTCGGCCAAGAGATGGCACACAACTAGAGCAGAACTTAAGGAAGCTCCGTTCTCCCAGTTCAAAAGGCCCGGCAGCTCCCACTCAGATCACGCCCTCGTTTCCCGCTGACCCCCCTGCTGAAAATGCAGACATCGTAATCCTGTAAATGAGGTTTTGTAACCCCAGGAACCATCGTCTCTAGAAACAACTACGTTCTGGAAGCGAAGTCTGTGACGCTCCGTTCCCATTTGATCCACGGACACTGTCTCCTTAAGGACAAGGCTAACTTACTACACTGCCTGCCTTTGTCCTGTCCTGGTGAACGCTCAGTGCATGGCCAGCAAGCCCCGCCCCTTCCGACCAAATGTATGAAAGCTGGGCCTTCTCGTTGTTCCACCGCGCAGCCTCAGGACACAAGTCCCTGGAGCCTTAACAAACGCCCTGACGCCCACTGGGTCTCCTCTGTCACCTGAATTCTGCAACACACCACCTTCTGAATGTGCGACGACACGGTGACAGTAACAGCAGCGTGCGGCGTCCCCTTGGAGGACGCTTGGGAACAAACGTCATTGTGCAAACTGGCCCCGAAAAGCGGGAGACTCAGGCATCAGTCCTGTCGGCCCGTGGATTCCACCCGGTCACCAAGCAGCTGCTGAGGGAGCTCTCTCTGAGCACGTGTCCCTGCCGGCAAGGCCGGGAGTCGGGACGCACAGCACCATCACTCCACAAACCCCTACCACAATCGCTGCCCCATCCCCACGCCCACACCCACACCCCGGGCACCAGGCCTACCCGCCACAGACACCCTGGTCATCCCAGTGCAGGGCGGGAGACCCTCTGCCTTGCCTGTCTGATCACCAGCTCTGAGAAAACATCCCTAAAAATACACGGCAAGGAATAATAAAGAAGGAAGCCAGCCTTGAAGGCGAAGGAGGGTCTCGAGGCCCTACCAGCTAACTGTTCTAAAGGAGCCTGATTTGGCTCAGTCAGAAAGAAGAACTAGCTGGAGGCATCTGACACCAACAAAGAAGTAATAGAGGCGAAGAATTCAAGTCATAAACACTTTTAGATGTAATAAAGGACATTTCAGTGATTTTTCTTTTTACTTTTGGTGACACAAGGAATTGAACCCAGGGCCTCTGAACGGAGTCATGTCTACAGCTCCTTTTATTTTTTCCTTTTCAAACAGGGTCTTTCTTGTCACTTACGTTATGTGGATTATGTTGCTTAAACTGCCCAGTTGGGCTTGAATTTTCAGTCCTCTGGTCTCAGCCTCCAAAAGTGCTGGGATTACAGGCCTGTGCCGCAAAGCCCATCTTAGAGGTGCCTTTCGTTTTTAAATATTTATACTAAAATGTTTACCAAAAAATAAAAATGATGTGATGTCTGTAATTTGCTTCCAGATAACCCAGGTGGTGAATAGGTGGGAAATGAGATGTTTACAGATAAAAGCAGATTGTTATAGTTTGGTAGCTGCTGAAGCCAAGTGAGGCCCCTATTATTTTACTTTTGTACAATGTTTAAAATTTTTCCAAGATAAAAGAGGTCAAAGGTCATTTCAAAGGAGATTTATTTCATGATTTAATGACAGGGAGAAACGCTCATGAAACAGCAAGAATGGAAAAAACTATAAAGCTAGTGTTACCCTCATGTAAACAATATAGAGGCCAAAAGAAGAAAACTGGGCTCCGTGGTGGAGTCTGGTGATACACTGTGTGGCGTCTGCCTCCTTTGTCTTTTCCGCAGAGTAGGTCCTAACTTTACAATCCAGAGCTGTAGTTTTGAACCATTTACCTCGGAATCTGTCAGCCAAGCTCAGCTATTGCATCCACAGTGTGTTTACTTCGCCCCCAGCCCACTCACTCCCAGCAGAGTCCTTCCCGGCCGTGAGCCCGCAGAACCCAAGCTAAGAGCATAAACAGCATGCTGTGGGCCTGATACAGAAGAGCTCTCTCCAGCCAAGAGGACACAGAGCCAGCGGAAAATAACAACGCAGAGAATCCTTCGTGAAGATGGACGCGGCAGCACACAGCCAGCACGGCGGCCCGAGGCGTCAAGCGGCCAGGGACAGCCCTGAGGAACGCAGCGCGCATCCCAGTGACCAGAAGGAATGCTGTCCGGGAGGCAAGTCCTGCCGCCTGGCCCGGGCTCGCCAGAAACAGAACTCGGGTGTCTGGAGCGGCTGTGAGGCGTGAAGGAGAAGATGCGCCTGGGCATCACGGGCTCAGGGCACGGTGCCACGTGCCGAGTGTGAGGGCTGCGTGTGACTGGCGGCACCGCACAGCATGTAAATAAGTGCCATCGTTAAAAAGGTTCATCGCTTCGCCACTCGTCTGAGCACTGCCCGCCGCATCTGACCACCTTTCGTTACCAACGACGCTGACTGCCTGGCGGGACTCCTCTCCCCTCCTCGTCTTCGTCCCTCTAGTGAGAAGGGCGTGGACCGGTACTTTTATCCTTCACAGTTTATAAGAGGTCTCCTGATCAGACGTTGCTGGCTACATGGAAGGAAACACTGCCCCAGACCTGCCCAGCACCCCACACAGGTAGGAAGAAGACATCCGCCACCCCGTCCCCTCCCCATCGTGTGACATGCACCTTCTGGGCAGCTGTAATTGCGTGTCGAAAACTTACAGCAATAGTGAGAGAGACTCCCCCGGCATCGCCACCAGGAGAGTCCGCCGCTCCCCACACAGGCTGTGAGCAGACACAAGGCCTGCGCCCCCTGTGGGCGCTGGGAGCCCAGCTCCTTGCCCCTTTGATGGGCATTTCCCTGGCCTTACCAGAAGGACTCTGCGGGGCTGCAGGCAGGTGCACGAGGCGCCTGGCTGAGGGTCTGGCCCTACGGTCACCTCTCTGGACTGCAAAGGGCAGCCGTGGCAACGGCAGGATCAGCCCCGCCAGAGGAGGGGGCCACGGGGCAGGAGCCCAGGCCTCAGTGCCCACCACCCCCTGGGCCCACTGCTTCCTGGACTGGACTCCACCAGGGAAGGGCCACTACTGGGGAACAGATACTGCTCTCTGAAAGCCCACGGTGTGGACAACTGTGAGGAGGCTCTGGGTGCGTGTGAAGGCCCACCTCACCTGGCCACCTCACCTGGGCCTCAGCACGAAGGACGCTGGCTGGGCTTGGCTCGCTATTCAGAGGAACAGGAGTGCAAGCTCCGGACTCTCCCCAGTGAGCTCTAAACCGGTGAGGAAGGGCCGAAGGGAGCCGACAGGGAAAGACAAGCTGCACAGCATCCGGGGCTGAGGGGGCCTTCCTGACATGGGAGCGGAAGCGGGCAGGATGGCAAAGGCAGCCACGCACTCGGCACGGGCTGTGGCCATGCTCGACAGACACGTCACACCGTTTAACTTGCGTTTTGTTACCACCCCTTCACGGATGACGCCGAGCCGCCCAGAGGTTAAGCCGGAGGTTTCTTCCCAGCTATCAGACCCAGGCCCAAGCCCCACGCCGGCCTTTAAACAAAAGCAGCTGCGGCACCGGCTCTGCTCAGTGATGAAAATCCAGCACTCTTCTGTCACTGATATAACTTACAGGGTGCTTCTCATATTGATTCCTTTCATCTTTGCATAGCAGGCTCAGATGAACCTGTATGCATTTAACTTATTTCAGTCGTTTAAAGAAATAAAGAACAAAAAGAATCTGTATTAAATCAGGCACAATAAGAGGAAACATTTTTAACAAAATATTATGGTAAGAGCTTCGGGTTTCTATAAATCACCCCATTGAGCTCTGAAATCCCTAAATTATCGTTATTGTGCTGTTCAGTGTCCCCCACCCATCACAGTGGTGAAAATGCAGCATGGGGCCAAATTCAAAGCTGGAAAGATTTTAACTTAATTTGGACTCTGCATTACAGAAATGGCAAAAACAAAACCAAACAAAACACAAAACCTTCCAGGATTTAACAAATTTCACTACAAATTACAAGGCAGATCTTTGCAACAATTAGATGCCTGTATAAAATAACATTTTCCAAATCAAATTTCCCAGAATTTTCATTAACAAATGTCTCCGTGGTTCTCTCTTCAGAACTGGAGCCAAGATGAAAATTGGTGTGAAAATTAGTGAACATGTATGAAGGGCAGACGCCTGCAGAGGAGGAGGAGGGGACAGGAAGCGGCATTTGCTCTTTATTTGGAACAATTAGCAAAGCAGAACCAGCTGAGGGCTGGCACCGCGTACCTTGCCCAAACGCCGTGGAGGCCGAGTGTTCAAAGGGCCCAGTAAGTGGATGGTTAGGTGCAATTTCACGCCTCACTGCACGGCCAAGGAAAGGGAAATATTTTTTTAAGTGTAACTGAACTTGTGTAGCACTGCTGAGCTCTGCCTGCCTCGGAGAAGCTGACTCTGAGAGCTGCACACCTTTCGGTTACAGTGAGGGTTTTATGGCAGACCAGGTCACGAATTTCTGTCATCTCAGGAGAATTCACAAACACTTCTGCACTTTAAATGTCTCAAAAGTCCCACTTTTCATCAGATGTGTGGAAATAGGGTTATTTTCTCGAAAAGCCCAAGGGAACACGGCCAGATGCCCGCCGTTCCCAAGCCGACACTGTGAGGCCTGCAGGACAGTTACCGGGTCTGGAAAAGGAGCAGAAAGAGGGGGGTGGCAGAGGCCCGAATAACGGAGACAGACGCACGGGGTGAGCGTCCAGCCCTGGGAGGCAGGCGTCACTGATATCTCTGTTTTGCAGTTGAGGAAACTGAGGCAGGAGGTTAATTCGCTGGGAGGAAGGAGCAGGAAGAGGCTCCCCAGGGCCCGCCTCCCCCGGCCTGCCGTCCTGTAAACACAGGGCCTGGGGACAGAGACTCATTTATAAACGTGGGAGAGCCCAGACATCTGGCCTGCCTCTGTGGCGCAGACGCTGAGCAGGTGCGAGCCCTTTGGCCTGCCCTGTCCTCACAGCATAAATAGCAGGGGCCGCCTTTCCCTCGGACACGGCCGGGATCCCTGAGAGCACAGGTGAGCGATGTGTCTCCGGGCTTCCTGGCAGGGGCACATGGGTGCCGGCAAAGGTGAAATCTAATGCCACCCCCTCTGCCAGGTTACAGTAGTCAGTTAGCAGGTCAGGTCCTTTCCTCTCCCTCCCTAAATGCCAGTCCCCACACAGCGCAGAGCACGCCAACCCCATTGCTTTTAAAAGGACTGTTCTGCGGCACGAGCCCTGCAGCCATCCCCACCGTCTGTCTGCAGAACGCCCTCGGCCCCTGAGACCCCAACGCCCTGCTCCTCTGCCCCCAGCCCCTGGCGACCACCACTCTCCTTCCGTCCTGAACCTGGCTCCTCTTAGATAACATCGCACGGCTCCCGTCGTCCGGCAGCTGGCCTGCCTCCCTGGCATGGCGACCCCCAGGTCTACCCATGCGCACTGTGCATCTGACGCTCTTCCTCCAGGCCTCAGTGGCACACCACAGATGGACACACCATGCTTCCTTCGCCCACGTGTTTGGTGTGATGGCCAGGCTGCCTCCGTTTCACACCCCACTGGCACGCAGGATCTTCTCACCTGTGACGGCGGTGGCTGTCACTAGCCCTCACGCAGGAAACGCAAGAGTATCCCACTTTGACTGTCAGGAACCCTGAGAACTGGATCTTTAAAGGGCATCTCCTCAGCTGTTAAACTGCAGATAACTGGTCCAGATGCTCCAAAACATTGCAGGTCACACAGACCTGGCCTGGAAGCTGGTTTGAACCCCGGGGCCTCCGCACAGCCTTGACCTTCTAGCAATCCTACGGCAGGACTTCACAGATGAGGACGCAGAGCTCAGAGAGGCGGGGTGAGTTGCCTGAGATCGCGCGGCGGCGCCTGTGTCTGAGCAGGAGTTTCCAGCGCTGTGCTCACTCTTTCCCAAGCCCACTGCCGTGGAGTGAAGGTGCTTGTGGGTGGGACGCGGGACGTGCGTTTCATATGTGACCATTCGGAAGCAGAGGTGGCTAGCGGTGGGGATGCACATCTTAGCAAGGCCTCCGACCTCCCCCAGAAAAAGGAACGGCACTTTCCCTCTGACCCGCTGAACCCATCTCAGAACAAGGGTCGGCCTCCGGCTGCTGCTCAGGGCCTGGTAGGTGCAGGCTTCCGAGGACCCCAGGTGGCGCTTCCAGGATTCAGGGCTTCATTATCCCCCCGGGTGCAGAGGCCAGATGGGCGCCCATTGGACCGGGCTCTCAGGCCTGCACACCAGGGTCTGGCAGCACGAGAAGGGGTTACCTAGTACATCTGCTTTCTCTCGCTCTCAGAAGGGCAGCCAGCTGGGCCAGCTTAAAAGCATGTCCCCGTACACACAGATAACCCCTCTGACACTGCCCTCTGCCTGGGCCTACCTTGCAGTACATCCTGAGCCCTCCTGGGGGCAGAGCTGGGCTCTTGGGATACACAAAAGGAAGAGGCCCGTTGGCCGAGGTGTGCTTCCTATGCGCTCTGGAGTAGCCCAGGACGTCCCGCCGGGCCTGTGGGAGACCCCTGGCCTGGAGTCACACTCTTGGGCATCGTGATGGCTCTAAAGATAGTAAGAGGGAGCCAGCGTCTCAGGAGGCGGTGATCCCCACAAGGGGTTGGTGTGGGGGAAGCAGAGGACCGTTCCAGCAAACCTGGACGGTGCCTGACAGGGACCTCGGGTCGGGCTCCTGCTCACTCCATTCAGCTCCCAGCCTTCGAGCCTGGGTCTCTTCAGGGCACGGTCCGGAGGACGGAGCAGAGTGCGGCCCTCAGCAGCCATGCCCGAGGCAGGCACGCCCTCCTGGATGACTCCGTGAAGAGCCAGCCATCTTGTGCAGGTCATGCCCGGCCCTGGGGCTCTGCTACTCCTCGCTCCGGAGCCATAGCTCGGGAATGGCCCAGAGCCCGTGCCGAGATGCAGGTCACCCTCGAGCTCAGCTCTGGTGGCATCTAACCCACACCGCGCACCACATCATGGGCCTCGGCGGCCATCTCCACAGCCTGAGAATGGGGCAGTAGCAGGGCTCGCGGGCGGCACATCACTGGTCTTCCACAGCCATCGAGGGAGGGCTGCGCTGTGTTCTCTGTTTGCCGTCCTGCTGTCTGGCTCGAGGGGTCGGAAAGCACATCGGCAGCGTGTGAGGGTGCCCAGCGATCCTGCAGGCCTCTCCGATGTACGAGGCTGTGCGGCGATCTGCGCCCCTGTACCCCTGCTGTGTGAGCTGGCACCCCAGACCTCTTCTCCTAATATTGACTAAATATCACTCTCTAAACTGACTCATGTTTTTTCACTTAAACTTATTTTAAAAACTAAACGTTATACACTCTGGTAAGCAGGGAACCAGTTCCACTGGCCCAAAATAGAAAGAAACTCTAAAAATATATCCAAGAAGGGAAGTTATTAAATTATAACCAGATACTGCAGCATGCCAGAGCCTGCAGTCTGAGGCTGGCCCTCACTTTCTGTTAAAAAAAGGGAAATCGGCAAGCGCTGGGGAGGCCTGTGGACACGCAGACACGAGCACGGGATTCCTGACTTGGGTGCTGGCGAGCGGAGGCGGGAAGACCGCAGGACCCTCGGAGCACCGGTCTGTGTCCTCCTTACCCTGTGTGTGCACGTTTAGGCCACAGTGGCAGGAAAAGGTCCCGCGCACACGCAGTCTCCCGATCCCCTCTTGTCCACAGCTGCCCGGTCCGCAGACCCAGGCTTTGCAGATCAGAAGCGCCGGCTGCACTGCATTCGGCAAGGACCTGAGAACATCTGACCAGCTGTAGGGAAGAGAGGGCTCCAGAGCAGGGCTGAGGCAGCAGGAGCGGGCCACGGCCTGCAGCCTGGCCGCGCCGGCTGGTAGTGGAGGGCAGGCAGCGAAACCCGACCTCTGCCCTGCCAGCAGCGCCCTCAAGCCACCCTGGCCTGGGCAAGCTGCCTGCAGCTGGCGATACAGCGTCACGTCTGTCCTGAGGAGGGGCAGGGAGTTTCCTCCCGGGATCCCCGGCAGCCATGCAGGGACCCAGAAATGGGGCAAAGGTCCATCCAGACAGCCCCATGTGCAGAGGCTAAAAGAAGCTTTTGCCCGGCAACAGGGTCTCCTCTTCCTTTTCCTTCTGCATTTCTTCGCGGGGCCTCTCCAATGGGCGCTCACTTTTAAATGTTTTCACACATTTGTTGAAGGATGCGAGTGATCGCTGTAGCCAACTAAATCAGCCCCTTTAAACTCTAAGGACTTCAGCCTCTGCGAGCGCAGGGCCTGGAGACATCTGTTGGACAAACAGAACAGCTGTGGAGCCGAACTCGTAAATTAACGGAAAGTCCTGCTCGATCTGCATCTGGTTCGGCCTTCCTGAGGCTGTCCCTCTGGACCGTGTCTCGCTCTGAGCTGTGCATCTGGGGTTCGCATCCTCCTCCCCTGGGGCAGCGGCCGCAAGCCCCCGGCCCTGCCTGGCTCGCCTTCCTTGCACCATGCCCTTCCTGCACCAGGACTGGTATTCCCAGGGCAGCACAACACCGCTGGAGAAGCAGGCCTGGATCCCTGCAATGACAGACTCCTGCAGACCCAGCCTGTCCCTTAGAACATCTTCCCAGCTCCCAAGACTGCTGACAACTTCCCAGACCCGAGCCAGGTGGCATCCCAGCCCCGAAGACACGCACCTCCCCACCTAGCCAGCGCCAGAGCAGCCTTCGGCCCAGGAGCCTTGGCAGGCTGCCAGTGAGGAGCGGGGATCCATGCTGGGCAGGGCTTCCTGCTTCTAGAGAGACCAGAGCAGGAGACTCAAATCCGGGCTCATTAACAGGTCAGAGGCTGGGACGGAGCAGAGATGTGAGCCGGAGACCAGGCTGTGGGTCAGGCAGAGCTGCCGGGGAGGCCTGGCTCTGCTGCGGCGCGTCCCGCTGGGCTGGGACGGAGCTTGGTGGGAGGCCCATCTGCACAGCGGCCGGGAGGCGTCCACTCCTGGTTCTCCTGGGCATGGCCTTTACCATCTTCCTGTGCAACCGCTGTGAAGACGGAACCAGCCCACACCGCCGTCCGCTTCCTAGGTTGAGACTGGGTCCTTTGGGAACCGACTTCACCCCTGGGTAGCGCAGTGATGCGGTCACAGCTGAGTGGGCTGTGAGGAGGTAGGCCTCTCCTGTTCACTGTGTGTGCTGGCTGCCGGGAGGGCGCCAGGCGCCTGGGCCACCCTCTTCTGCTACGGTGTTTCTGGCTTAGGACTAAATACTCTGAAACCACGAACCAAAACAAATATCTGCTTTCAGTCGTGGGGGTCAGGTATTTTGTCTCAGCAGTGGGAAGGTAACCAGTACAACTTCACAAGCTGCCAGCGCCACACAGCACACGAGAGGTTCTGAAAACCCTCCACAGGGCGCGGCGCCAGGGTGGAGGTGGGGGCTCCTGAGTGCAGGTCAGAGCTCCGCGCTCTGGTGGACAGTGCAAGGAGCAGTTAATAGTTACTTCTAGAGCTGCGGCCACGGGCTGGTGCCGCTCCCGGGGGCTGGCACAGTGGGTACCCGGATCCTTGTCTGTCTGTCTGTCTGCTTTCCTACCCATCTGGCTAATTCCTAGAGACGGCAATGAACAATTTGCTTTCAGATCTGCTTCCCTTCAGCGACTCAACTGACCCCAAACCCCTATCTCCAACCACCGAGGTTACCTGACTCTCACACCCCTGCCCTAACCACCCCAACACCAGCTACCCACCCACCGACGCCGCTCCCAGAGCTTGCTGCTTACAGACACTGCTTAACCCAGTGGTGGCAAATCTATGGCACGCGTGCCCAGCCGGTGTCTTGTATCACTGAAGGCTCCGGTGGGCTCGCTGTCCCTGGCTTCAGCTGTGCC
>PVIR01041432.1:0-12580 GCA_004026965.1 Petromus typicus
CCTGTCGCAAAAAACTAAAAATAAATAAACAACTAATGCTAGATTTCCAATGCACATACAACATACATAATTACATGCAGGAGTGAGATGCATACTTTTCCATTTTTTGAAGTTATTTCTCTGAAGAAGCAACTACTTGACCAGATTATATTTTAAAAAATCTTATCACATATGGCATTGCAGGCAATACTTCCAAGTCCTGAAAAATAAAAATCCAAGTGCCCTAACAATTGCCGGGTCTCACCTTCCACTACCCCCTCCGGAGATCTTGTTGAGAGTCTGCGGGTGAACACTGGCCCTATGCCTTGTTCAGTTTCACTAATCCCCTCCTATCCCTAAAGATTTATTTCAAGTCTCATTATTCCCTTTGAGTGAGCCATTCATTCTACAGAAGAACTGATGCCTACATCCTCTAGCCCAATGGTAATGACTATGGTACTTAAATCTTATTACAAATGGTGTGAAATTAGCATCTACCCATTATCGATCTCTTTAGGGCAGGAATCCCATTTAGACATCAAACATTTCAATATGACAGGGGGAAATGATGTTATCAACCAGAAGCCATTGAATTTCAATTTCATTTCTACCACCTTCCCCCACTGGTCCGCTTGTTGATCTAGTACGCAATTAAACCATGATCAAAAAATGACCAACAGTAAAGGGCAGATGGGAAGGAAAGAAACCAGAGGGAACAATCCACCCCTGAGTAACCAAGGGAGGAGGACTGAAGCGGCCCGTCCTTCATCTCTTCGGAGCCCTCCACCTGGAACCAGGCCTGGAGATCAGAGGTGAGCTCTAGGCGGCGGAGGATGGACTTCTCCAGACCTTAACTTCCCCTTTATCTCTTTTGACACTCCTTTTAAGCTACTGAGCTGCACAACTTGTTCTACGGTGAGATGCTCCACCTCAGCAGATCAATAAGCTACTTTAAGGCTGTTGGGCCTTTACTGGCTGTTTTCAATGTAGCTCAGAACTGAGAATTTACCTAGTAGTTATGAGGCCCAGCGCCCCCACAAGTGAGGGAATGAGGCAAGAAAAATGGCGGCTGACTTTGCCGCTTTCCCATTATTCAGAGAATTTCAGGCAAGCCCTCAAGGGCCATCAAGGCAAGTGAGTCGGGAGGACCTAACCATTTCAATACAATTCTTTTGTTTTCCTCACATCTCCAGCCAAGGCCTCATAACCAGCTCTCATAACCCAACGCAGTCTTTTCCAGCTCTTCCATTAGAGAATTTTTCCTACACAAAATACAAAAATTTTAAAAAGCCCTCAATTTCATTCTGGAGCAATTTACCTCATGTGCACTTTGTCCCAGTGTTCACTCACAC
Source organism: Petromus typicus (assembly GCA_004026965.1). Taxonomy (NCBI): domain Eukaryota; kingdom Metazoa; phylum Chordata; class Mammalia; order Rodentia; family Petromuridae; genus Petromus; species Petromus typicus. Next base: position 1,332 of record PVIR01041432.1, read on the forward strand.
AGAACCAATTATCTGAAGACAGCCATTCACTAATCCTCTCCATCTGATCTGCTCCAGGCTTCATCAATCAAATGTCCTTCAGATGCTTTCAAAGGGTCCGCTTCCCACCGCCTTCATCACCTGTGTCCTGCTCTAGACTAAAGGCTCCACTTTGCACTGACTAAAGAACCCTCAAACTAGCTTTGCTCAAAGGACGGTCTCTTCCCAACATATCACTCTTTTCCACGAAAACTTTCTTTTCACTAATGCACTTGATGCACAATTCTTTATTATCCCTAAATTTTACTATAATATCAGTTTGCTTCTGTAACTTTGCACTTTTATTTTTTATAAGATTGGACCCTCCTAGGAATTTTTTATAGGACCTACCGACATGTATGCAAATGGTGTAGGTAAATGCAGGCTGCAAATAATCAATGAACAAACCTAACAGAGTCCATCGCCACGATCCCTCCAAGAGTGCGCCTCTCCTCTGGCTGATCTCCATGGATTCCATAGTGCTGCCATTAATCCCAGTCACCTCCTGCTTACCTTCTCCTCAGTCTCCTCCTCAGTTCTTTTTTTTTTTTTTGGTTTTTTGAGACAGGGTCTCGCTTTGTGGTTCAGGCTGGCCCTGAGCTCAGCCTCAAACTCACATCACAATCCTCCTGCCTCTGCCTCCCGAGTGCTGGGATTACAGGCGTGAGCCACCACACCCGGCACTGTGGTATGTGGTACTGGTTGCTGCTGGGTGTGGGTCTCCACACCCGGTATTGTTATGTGGTTACCGGGGAATCGAACCCAGGTCCTTGCGCTTGCGAGACAGGCGCCAGAACCACTGAGCTAACTCCCCGGCCCCCTCCTCCTCAGTTCTTGACACACAGCGTACCCACAGCCTGCTGAGTGGATGGAGACTATTACCTTTCCCAAGTCTCACAAGCACTGCCCTTCTCTCCTGAGCAGGCCTTGTCACCCAGGCCTTTAACCCTCCCTGCCACCACTCACAGTCCACACAGCCTGACTTGTTTCTTCCTGATTGTTTCTGCCCAACTTAGCAGGATCTTTCACTCATCAAAAGCCAGCTGGATAATACAATGTGGTATATACATACAATGGAGTATTAGTCAGCCTTTAACACATGCACAACAGGGTTAGAAAGGAGCTATAATTCACAGCTGCTGGGTGACTTAAAGCACCTATAGTACAACAGTCCCAGGCACTGTCCCATTTCTCCCACCGGTGATAAGAGCTGCTGGATGGCACAGTCCTCCAAACGCCACTAGTGGTTCCAGCATTAAAAAGAAGGAATATTATGCCCCACAGTTGACCTACACTACAACTTGGATGAACCTTGAGGACATTATGCTAAGTAAAATAAACCAGTCAGAAAAATTCGAGTACCACGTGGTTCTACTCACAGCAGGTACCTGGAAGGGTCCAATTCAAGCAGAAAGTACTAGCAGCCTGGGCTACAGGGAAGGGGAAGTTGATCTGAAATGGGGAGAGTTTCAGTTTTACAAGATACAAGTGTGCTTGAGATCAGCTGCAAAACAACGTAAATGTATTTAATACTATAGTGAAAAATGGTAAATTTCAAACTGTGTGTATTTTACTAAATTTTCTTAAAAAGAATCAGTCTTGGCTGCTCCCAGTCAGGGTGCATCTGGAGTTCTGCGGCAGGACGTGGCGTTGCGGTGTCCAGATTGTGCGGCAGGAGGGTGAGCAGGTGGCTCTGGATCGTGACCTGCTCCTGGGTCAGATCCACCTTAGCTTGGACTTCAAGGGCTCCTTCAGTCTGGCGCAAATCAGCACTTCCTAGGCTAATCAGGAGCACACTTCCCACCCCTCCGCCTCCGATTCCGGCCCCTAGCCACCTCATCAAAGGCAAGCTCTGACAACCCTCCAGGAAGACCTTAATGCCTGGCTCTGTGTTCATGCTGCCTTTCCATGTGGAACTTCAATTACAGACACTCTACTCTGCTTGTTTAAGGTGCACAAATTAATCTCAAATATTATGCCCCACAGGGACACTTTACTGACTCTTGATCTGTTATCACCTACTCACCAAGACTTAGGCTCCTCTCCTCTAAAATCCTGCTTAGTGCCAGGAAGGGGTGGCACACGCATGGAATCCCATCACTGGGGAGGCTGAGGCAAGAGGATCGCCCTGGAAGTTCAAGGCCACAGCTTGAACTACATATGCAAGACCCTACTTGAAACAAACACAAAAGGTAAAATTAGGGGGCCGGGGAGTTAGCTCAGTGGTTCCGGCGCCTGTCTCGCAAGCGCAAGGACCCGGGTTCGATTCCCCGGTAACCACATAACAATACTGGGTGTGGAGACTCATGCCCAGCAGCAACCAGTACCACATACCACAGTGCCGGGCGTGGTGGCTCACGCCTGTGATCCCAGCACTCGGGAGGCAGAGGCAGGAGGATTGTGATGTGAGTTTGAGGCTGAGCTCAGGGCCAGCCTGAACCACAAAAAAGCGAGACCCTGTCTCAAAAAACCTAAAAAAAAAAAAGGTAAAATTAATAGGTGCACTTTGCACCTATTAATACAATGTTCTACCCTGTCAACAACAGCTTGGTCCATGTCTCTGGTCACCAGCTCCTATCTGCTGGCCATGCAAAGATCTAAGCACTTAAACCGTTTGTAAACTGAATCCAAAATGTTCACTGAGCATTTACTACGTTCAAAGCTTGGTATAAGCGCTACAACATTATTTATTGAGCCCCACAGTGTCCGGCCCAAGGAATGGACCAATTTAGGTTAGTTCCTGTACTCAAAAAAATAAATTAAAAAGTCAAGGAAAAGTTCCACTCCCCACTCTCACAGTGTTTTCAAAGTTCTTTTGTATAACAATATAATATGCCCTAAATAACCCCTTTATGCAAAGAATATGACCATTTAGAGATTCACCCTCCTCCAAACTTTTCAGCTATGAAAAAAGGTTACAGCAAAGAACAGGGGGGAGAAACAGTATATGTTTCATAGCTAGCCGGACTTTTTTAAAACTACCCATTAAACGTACAAACTTACTTTATGCAAACATAAATAAAAACTTGCGTGATTCTGGTCATCTGGTTTTACATCACTTCCATTCCTTTTTTTCTCAGAGATAGAGCTGAAAAAGGAACCTAAGAAAATTCACTTTCTGGTGAAATCCACTGCTTCCTCTTCAAAGGGCTCCGTGGCATAGAACTCGCATTTTAATCCCTCTGAAGCCCTGTACCATCAGTTTACAAGTGAAAAACTGAAGCCTGACTAAGTAGAGGTTCAGGGTCTGTCCCACATCTCATAGCTGTCACATGCCAGAACTGGGTGTTAAAAAGTCAGGTTGAGCTAAGGATGTAGCTCAGTGGCACTGTGCCTACCTGGCAATCACAAGATCCTGAGTTCGATCCCTAGTACCCCCTGCCCAAACCTCAGGTTGCCCCTTTCAGAAACCAAGCTCTTCATTCTGCTGGCACATGCCCTGAATAATATTTAGCCTACACCTTAAATTCTGCGAAAATGGTGGAAATCTTAGCTGTCGAGGCATGCATTGGAAGGTATCTCAGGAAAGTGTCGTGATCAAGATATAAGCACGAAAACTAGAGGACAAGATGAATGGGAAAATTATCAGGTCTGAATATTTTTGTTGGAGAAATCGTCTGAGATGTGTAGGTTTCTTCTGGGGGAAAAGTCTAAGATCCGTTAACTTTCTAAGTAAGATAATTCCCAATTGGTACATCAAAAGCTATATAAAACTCAAGGCAAAAATGTAGAAGTTCACTTCCTTTTCAAAGCTGTTAAATTAGTACTTACTGATACCCAAGTGCAAAAATTATACAGGAATGTAGTCAGATCTACATACTGGAGGGACTCATTAGACGCTTCACCCATTCCAGATCCTATCGCAAGCACCCTTAGGAGAATCCTTCTAATTTTTAGGGCAATCATATCAAGAGCAGGTATTAGTTGTCTTTTAGGGATCGTAATTTGTTTTACAGTTAAGAATTATGGAAGTTTTACAGCAACACATTTATCGGTACAGAGAGGTTAAAAAAATTATCCAAAATCACACAGCAAATAAATACATGGCAAAACCAGGCAGAAATACTGAAGGTCAGAAAGGTTAACAAAGCTGCTGCAAGGCCACACAGAGCAGTCAGCTGTCAGCTTTGGGCCATCAGCCTAGGACAGGTGGCCTGTGGATGTGCCACCCACTGCCTGATGCCACACCTGCTGCGAAGTCAACCAAGGGGCACAGCTTCCATCCTAAGGGCCCAGCTCCAGCTCAAGTAAAGAAATCAAGACCTTAACAAAAATTTGCTAAATCTTGAAATACTGTATCAGTGTTTTCTTAAAAGCATCCTAATAGCAACAAACCTGCACACCGGCTACTGGCTTAAAACCACTTTTACTTAGGTGAATCTTAAGTCAAAATATGAACCACATGATCATATTTCTAAAAATGTCAGAAATCAGAATCATTAGACTGGACTTATTCACAAGTCCTCTACAATCAAGCAAGATTTACACTGAATTTGCCCTTGATTGAAACTTTCACCTCTGTTAACTCGCTCAGTCTTCCTTCTTTTGGATTTGCAGCCATGAAAATATCTATTTGAGTTTCTGAAACTGCATATGAAATTTTGCATATCTGGATTCCTGCAAATGTCTTTTAATCCCACTTTGGGAAAGTTACTACACATGAACACAGCAAAATAAAGCACTTTCTATGGCACTGCCTGCCAACTCTTACACTAACTTTATTCCCAGAAAATGCAGCCGTGCCAGTCCTGACCACTTCTACCGCTCCAGCGGAAGAATTCCTCTCAGGACACAGGCTCCCTCAGCTCATTTCCTCCCGGCCTCCTTTAATCAGAAGACTTGAGGAAGTGAGTCAAAATCCTAAGTGTAACTTCTAACGGCCGTCAACAACAGCAGCAAAATTCATCACTACCCCAACATCTGTACACAAATGTGCCGTAGGGGAAGCCCACAAAATGCTTGGCACTTTTCTGATGAGAATTTCTTTTGGGAAAGGCAGTCTGCGAGTGGGAAATTGTCCTGTTATCTCATCACGCTTATCCAGCGGCAACAGCCAGTGGTATCTGCCCACCTTTGGGGGCTTCCTCCTTCACAGTGCGCACAAGTCTAGAGTGCTAAGGCAGTTTTGTTTTTCAGAGTGGGGGATGGATTTCAACTGACGGGCACCACTACTGTGGAGATAGCTTATCTTCCTCTCAAAGGACCCTAACACCTAGAGCCCACATACCACAGGCCAAAGCCGCCTCCCCCAACTATCAAGGAAGGAAACCTTCAGTGAATATTTCCCTCATAATTGGGGGTACTCTAATTCAAATGCCACAAAACGAGCCGCTTTCAAGAAAATTGGCCACCCTGTAAGCACACATTCAGCATTTCTCAATGAGCCTCACTTTTGGACAGATTCTGGTGAGCTCTGTGCATAGACATGCAGGGGGCCTATGGAGCTGCACTCAGTCTCCGCCACTGATTATTCTGAGCAAGTGACATCCTCAGCCAGTTTCTCCAGGTGTAAAATAGCAGCACAGTACTACTTCCTGGGCTCAGAAGTATAGGAAATAACAGGTAAAGGTCTCAGCACAGAGACCAGCATGCAGTTTCCAATTGTAAGATAGGTGCAGGATGTGGTGACTCAAATCTGTCATCCCAGAACTAAGTAGACCGAGACAGGAGGATTGCCACGAGTGTGAGGCCAGCCTGAGCTACATGATGAATTCAAGGCCAGCCTGAATTATATAGTGAAACCTTGTCTCAAAGCAAAACCATTATAAGATAGGGCTAAGTACCATCTACAAGTGATATGAAATTTAAGCCATGTTAAAAAGCAGGTTGATAAATTCAGCAAACATGATTTACAGTCATAAGAAAAGAAAACCTGCAGCTGAGTGGAAAAAAACCCCACAATTATCTGACACAATTACGAATCTATCATATTGTTCCCAGAAGAATAATAATGCTGAAAAGCCCTGCAAGCAGGTGCTGGGGAGGCCTCAAGCTGCACACCTGCAGGAACAGGGGGAAGAAGGCATGATTCACTGTTCCTCACAGGTTCATCCTGTTGGTCCTTGGAGCTGTAACTGTGGAACGGGCCAGGAGGAGGTGCTGGTAGAACTGGCACCTCCTACTCCTTACAGAGCCCAGGAGCAGGGCAGTAGGACATTCCCAACCCTGGTCCCTGGAACCCAGAGGCAGCATGGGTCAGGAAGGCAGTTGAGAACGAGGGCTGAGTCTCCACCCAGAACTCTGGAGGAGATTCTGGACCGGAAGGGTCTTTCCCGGCCTCGGGGTCTTGCAGTACACACCTGAGGAAACTGGACTCCTCAGAACTGGCATGACCTGCTCCAAGGGCAGGCACACCACCAGTATAGGGGCAAGAAAAGGAAACAGGAACCCGAGGAGCAGAGGAAGGCTCGGTCACTACCCACACGGCCCCCAGAAGACAGACCTTAAAGATCAGGCTGTCACGAGGACAGGAGGACTATGCAGTGTGATCTCTGTTCCACACAGGTCTAGTTCACAGACCTTTAATTAAAAAAGACAAGGCAGAAAAAATAAAAAGCAGAGGGGTCGTTTAAGCCAAGGCTTGCGGACATTGGCTGGTGACCCCTGTGATCTTTACTCGGGCGCAGGAGTCCATGCGAAGCCTCTCCCCAGCAGGAAACCCCTCTCCACGCCTCCTAACAGTGGGGCGGGGTGCTAGGTCGAGACTTCGCTTGGGGAAACTGTCGTAGTCTCACGACAGGTCACTAGGACAGGACGCTCATTTGCCAGCGCTGGTTTCCTCTGAAGGCTCACTTTCTATTGTTACAACATCGGGGTAAATCTCAACGTTTTTGTTTTTGAATGACCTGAGAAAGAACAGGGCTTGGGGACAGCCTGGCGCGCACACTAGCGACACCTGGACAAAAAGGAAGAGAAGCAAGGATCTGACTCAGGGGCTCCCCTAGCCTGCAGATTCCTCTCCTCCTGAAGACTCGAGTTCGCGCGCCTAAATAACTGGATTTTCCTAACAGTGTAGAGCCTCAAGAGCAGCGAGAAGTTCCACTCCATCTCCCACGCTCACCTTGGGTAGCTCAGAGTGCAGATACCACGTGGGGTAGGAGGGTCAAGAATCCCAAATTTCCCGAGAAAAAGAGACACCTGCGATTACAGGTCGTAAACACCGGAGCAGGAGGCTTCCAGATCCCTGTCACGCTGGCCTGGCGCGCGCTGCAGGGTTGGGAGCCGCAGCGTCCCGGAGCCGCTAACCCTGCCTCCGCCGAGCAGGCGGTCAACGCAGCTTCCAGCCGCTCCCCGGCGCGTGGCCGCAACCAAACGGACGGCTGCAGAAAGGGCCGAGCCTCGGCGCCGGATTTACAGAAAGCACAAAGTCTGCAACCTAGCGGCTGCTCGCTACACGCCCTGCCCAAGTTGTCCGTGCCTCCGCCACCTCAAGGCTCGCGGGGTCCCGCCCGGTAGCCGCAAGCCGCGCGGTCGTGCCGCGAAGCGCAGCCACCTGGGACCCGTCTCCGCGAGGCGCCGCGCAGCAGGGACGGCAGCGGCTCGGTCCCAGAGCTCCGTGCACAAAGAGCGCCCGTGGTTGGAGAGCAGTCGCCGCAGCGCAAAGAAAAGGCTGTCCAACTTTACCCCCGCTCTTCTGAGGACTAGAAGCTGATCCTCCCTCGGCCGGTCACACACATGCAACTTTTAACAAAAGGAAGCTGCGGCCGCGCCTCGCTCGGCTAGGACCCCCGCGCCGCCCTCCTCAGCCACAGCGCGCGGTCGGCACAAAAGCTACCCCGAGCTCGTCCGCAGCCTGCCCGCGCCTAAGCCCCCGCTACCCTACTCCGGAAGACGCCAGCTCTGCGCCCCACCAGCAGCGGCTGGGGTCCCTCGGCGCAGGTGAGCGAGGAGGTCGCAGGGCTATCGGGGTTGCCAGATCTCCTGCAGGCTGCAGCGCCCCAGCCTGGACGCCGCGGCCCCGCTCGGGACGCACCGGAGCGTCCGCCCTTCCCCGGCACAGGTGCGCCCACGGACGCGGCCTGAGCACGCCGCGCTCTCCCACCTGGCGGGACACGGAGCAGGAGGAGAAGGAACAGGACGCAGAGAAAATCCCAGGCGCCGCGAGCGCCTCTCATCGCGGTGGCTGCGCGGGCCGCGGAGCTCCGTCCCGCGTTCCGGCTCTCGCCCGAGTGCGCCGCGCGCGGCAAAGCCGAGCCCCAGAACGCAGCGCCGCGCCGCGCCCCTCCTCCGCGCCGCCCGCCGGCCACGCCCCCGCGCCCCTCCTCGCCGCCCGCCCTTGCTCCCAGCGGGGCCGGCCTCGGACGGGTGAGCCCGGCGGGCACTGCGCTCCCGACCCCGAGGCTCAGAGTCTCTCCGCGGATCTTCCCGCGGGAGGCTGGACGCGCGTCCCCAGGGGCTGCCAGCGAGGCCTGTGCTGCCCGCCCGCTTTGTGAAGCGGACACCACTCGCGCAGTGGGGCGCCGGGCCGCCACCTGGCAGGTGCTGCCCAGATAACGAGCCACGCTCCGACGGGAGGAGACTAGAGCGCGGAGTTAGGAAACTGGCTCCTAACTAACGTTCTCCATTCCTGTTACTTCAGGGCGCCAACGGTGGCGTCTGGCACCATGGCAAAAGGTTGATCCTGGATTTAAGTGTTTCTTTTTGCTCAGTTTCTCCACCTTCCCCCTACATTGTAGAACGCAGCTGATTTCTGTGGTTCAGAGTAGCCTCTGCCCAACAAGCTCCTGCCCAGCTTTTTCTGGAGACCCAGGCAGTACAGTGGGGAGGAGCGCCTTGGAAAGTTTGCTCTGGTAGCCCTGGCTCAGGCCGATTTGCATCTGGAATACTTTTTGTTTTCCTTCCTTCCTTTATTTCATTTTTACCTTTCGTTTATGCTTTCCAGTTTCTCTGCCTCTGTTTCACACCGCAGTGATGGGACTAGGGATTCCCTGCAGTCCTTTTGGCTACCCTAGGCCAGGAACCAAAGAGTAAAATGAGCCTCCTTAGCCAACTCACAGCCTGGGAAGTGCTTCCTCTGCTTGTTCACCGCCATGGTGGTCCTAGACTGAAGGGTACCCACAGTGTCTGTGTGGGGTGTTGTAATTCTTCTCATCCTGTTCTTGCGTCCTCTCGGTGGCAGCTTTGTATGTAGAGCATGCGTGCTTATTCTAGAAGTGGCCTGACAAACGGCACAGACTAAGCAGTAGAGAGACTCGGGGGTGGAGCCCTTATTTTAAGACCTACTCGTAGTACAGCAAGTCTTCTCCATACATTCTGATAAACCAAGAAAATATGTCTCCAGAAAGCTTGAGAATAAAAGCTACGAGGGAAATACCCATCAGGAATATTTCCATCAGGAAATAACTTGGAAGTATCATACAAAATTTGTAATTTTCCAGCTTTCCTGCTCCATTGAACATGGAAACCTAAGACTTCTAAGCAGATTTAAGAGAAATAATTTGTAAAGATAATTACTTGAAATTCTTCATGACCAGAAGATGGTCAAGTGGGGGCCGGGGAGTTAGCTCAGTGGTTCCCGCGCCTGTCTTGCAAGCGCAAGGGCCCGGGTTCGATCCGGTAATCAGCAACCAGTACCACATACCACAGTGCCGGGCGTGGTGGCTCACGCCTGTGATCCCAGCACTCCGGAGGCAGAGGCAGGAGGATTGTGATGTGAGTTTGAGGCTGAGCTCAGGGCCAGCCTGAACCACAAAGCGAGACCCTGTCTCAAAAAACCTTAAAAAAAAAAAAAAAAAGAAGAAGAAGATGGTCAAGTGATCATTGTGTTTTACTGCCTATCTTTAAATTTATTTTATTCAGTCATTCAAGAAGCATTTTCAAAGCATCCTCTGTGCGGCTAGGAGGAGCTCTGGCCTAGATGCAATGGTTACTACACAGCTGTGGTCCTCGACTCGCAGGCCTGGTGGGAACTCGTCCTGAAATGTGCTGGCAAATGGTTCAAGTTATATAGTGATGAGGGAGAGTCTGATAAGACAAGACTTAGACTGTGTGTGTGTTACTGCTGATTGAACCAGGACGTTCAAAGGGAGCCACATCCCTCCCTCCTTTTTGTATTTTGAGACAAGATCTCACAAAGTCCTCCAGGCTGGGCTGAAACTTTCCATCCTTCTGTCTCACAGGCTTGGCTTTCTTATTTCTTAGGAAAACAGACTAAAAGATATCACTCAAAGCAATCACAGGATTCTAGGATCTTGATTTATTTCTAAAATCCATTTTGTAGTGAGGAAAAAAAATCACTATGAGTTAAAATATCAACATTATGCCAGAGAGAGAAAAATTACAATTTTCTTCTTCAATCAACTGATATTGGAGAGGATAACATATTCAGAAGAGTGGGTGAAAAGAGACCATATTGCAATTTAATTTCAAGCAAGAAACTTCTATTAGGAAAAAAGAAAAAAAATAAAGAATAAGGAATTATGCAGTGCTGGATGGTCATTCCTACTTCTTATTCAATAAACATTTTTTGGGGGCACCCAAGTAGGCACCGTGACCAACAAAAATAAGTAAGACAAAGTCCCTGCCTTGGGGAATTCACAACACAATTTGGGAAACAGACACCCAAATAAGAAACTAAAATATCTGCTAACAGAACTCCTGTTCAGCCAGTAAGCACCAACTCATCCATATTGCCTGGTAGAATATAGAAATCCTTCTGTACTGATTTTTAAAAAACCATCCCCTAAATACCTCTAAAGTCTCCTTCACCCCAACCCGCTCTTGAGACACTTGAAGTCTCCTTCAATCCATCAATTAGTTTCTGCCCAGAATGTCGGAGAGCCTGTATGTGGTACCTGTGTTTTACACATTGTTAGAATTTTAATAAACCCCCTGCCCGGTTTGTAGTGAAAAAAAGAACATACTAAGATGTTCTTGATATAGGACTTCTATGTGATATAGGGGAAATAATACAACTCCCAAAATGGTGGGTGTCAGATACGCTGAGTTCATGTTCCCCAAAATCCAAGAATGAATTCTAAGGAATAACAGGTTGTGTAGGAAATATTTATTGGGGTAGAGAGATATACCTGAGAGACAGAGGGGAACCAAAAGTGGGTTGTTACAGGCGGTACTTTACAGAGGAAGTTTTATAGATCAAAATCACATGATGGGTACAACATGGGACAAAATTGTGATCAAGGAATAGCAGTGTAAGTAATATTGATCCAATAGGGAAACAAGTCATGTAGGAAATGTAAGCGATGAGTCCAGAATGACTGATGGCTGTCTGG
>PVIR01041433.1:0-12744 GCA_004026965.1 Petromus typicus
ATTTTTGCCTTTTAAGATTTAAAATTAGAAATGATGTTCAATAGATATTAAGTAAACTTTTGTAGAACGTGTATATATGTATATATGTGTATGTGTTCGTTAAGTAGCCTATATTTATCATTTCTTAAAATAATTGTTTCCTTAAGTTAGAATCTGTTAGCTATTAAATTAGTATTTATTTGAAGTGAATTTTAATAGACTCTTTTAAATGCCTTAACTTTACAATGTAGTATATGTAAGAGAATTAGGAAAAATGATCAAAATTCAAATATTCTTTAAATATGAATACAATCTTCTATAAAATAAATACATTTTGATGTAGGTCTGATATACCTTGTCACCTTAACTTTGTGGTCCCCTTTCAGGTGGTCCATTGCCGTCATAAAATGCAATCCATGCTTATATATTGTTGTACTTAGACTACTAAGTTTCTGAAGTTCTTCATGTAAAGAACTGTGTCATAATTTCTGGTTAAAATATGCCAAATATAGCCAATTAGTGGCTAAATCATACAATATTAATTCACCGTGTTTAAAATTGATTCAGCAAGTACAAGACTGTAAACTGTCACCTTTCTGCTCTTATGTCTGAGCACTCTGATCTTTGGTGTGTGGGAAGGCTCAGCAGATGGGCTTCCCTAACATGTGGAACCTGCCCACTTCTCTCTAGCTCCATGGCTGTTGCCCATCAATCTGCCCTTGTCCTGTTATGCAGCTGACCAAGAAGCCATTTTTTCTTCCCCTGAAACCTATTCCCACACAGGTATCAAACTCTGCCTACAAGGTAAACTGACAGACCCAGCAGGATGGTGCATGCCTGTAATCCCAGGACTCAGGAGGCTGAGGCAGAAGGATCACACGAGTTTGAGATCTTGGGCTACATAGCAACTCTAGGTCAGCTAGATTTCTAGTGAAACAAGTGATTTGTTGTTTGAAAAAACAAAACAAGATGTATGTTGAGGTTTTTTTTTTTCTGGCTTAAAACCCTTTAACATTTCCATTGTATTTGCAATAAAACCTGTGCCTCTCCCCATGGGCAACATGGGTATCCATTGGTACCGCTCCGGTCTTTCCAACCTCTCTGTGTACCCTACACGTCCACCACACGGGCCAGACCGCGGGCCTGTGAACGCGGGGTCTCTGCTCTGCTTTGTTACACAGCCCTCTTATCTTCTGGTGGGGCTCTCACAGGTTAGTTTATTACCTGTCTATTCCCATAGGCTGAAGGCAGGGCACACTTGTTGCCCCAGCACCTAAGACAGTGCCTGGTCAACAAATACCTAGGTGTGAACAGTGCCCCAGAGAGATTGGAGCTGATGCTGGCAGCCAGCCTGCCCCCTGGTGGCACCCGAGGGGAGGGGCTGGTCTCAGGACTGGCCCTCAGCATCTGCAGCAATGCAGGTTCAAGTCTGCTCAGTTGCCTGCCGCCTTCAGTTTCAGTTTCAAACAGCTTTCTAATTGTAATGTTTCCCATTGAATAAAGGGAAAGAAGGTGTTGACAGAGGACCCAGTCACCTTGCACTATGACGCTGCATTTATTTGGTATCTTGATTAGTTTTACTTTATCCATGAACTAAAGCAAGTTCCTTGTCCATAACCAAGCTAATTTAGTTTATTTTAGTTGCCCATAAACTAAAACTTAATTCCTTGGGAATCAGAGACTGAATTAGTGTTGTCAGTGGAGGGTGTCATCCCCCAGTTACCCACACAGGAAACGGTGGAGTAGCTGTGCTGTTCCCGCATTGCTGAGCAGGCGGCTCAGCAAAATGCCAGGAAGGGGACCGATAATAGTCTCTTCCAGGTGGATGCTGAGGTCCTCTTTCAGATGTGTCGGTGTTTGTCCTCTTAACATTTATGTACGTGTTCCCTTGTGTCGCCGTGTCGGGTGACGTGATCCCGCTCCCTGCAGGTGTACTGGCACTCCAGTGCTCACGTTCTCGGTGAGGCCATGGAGCTCTACTATGGAGGCCACCTGTGCTACGGCCCACCCATTGAAAATGGGTTTTACTACGACATGTTCATGGAAGACAGGTAACAGCACTGAGTGCTGGCTTCTCACTGCCTGCGTTCAGCCTTCGTTGTTTTCTAATGGTTACAAGTTAGCTTAGTCACTGTTGGGTAATGTGACCATAGATTCTTTTCAATGAGTTTAGATTCAAGGGTAACTTCCCAGTGTTTTCATTCTTTTTCCCTGGAATGAGTACATGATATACTGTTTGTCTAATATAATCCGTGTTACAGCATGATACTAATTTGAACAGAATCACAGCTTAATTCCTAGAGAGCTGTTAGTTCTGCTTCGTAAGTCCGTCTGGCTGTCCGCATGGAGCTGACAGTCAGCAGAGGGGAAGACACCATAAACAAACAGCCGTTTACTGTCGTGTGGTGATGAATGTACAAAGGAAAGGGAAGCAGGGGTGGGCACGAGTGCCGTGCCAAGCAGGTGATCGGGAAGGGGCAGAGACAGTGAAGCAGAATGGGGGAGGGAGCAAGGGGGGCATTTGAGGCCATGCAGGGAAGAGCGTGGCAGCCTCTGGTCTGAGGAACGGCACAGAACCAGTGTGGCAGGAGAGGAGTGACCCCAGCGAGGAGGGCCCCGATGGAAGAGCCTGCCTCAGAGCAGGAGGGAGAGCTGCAGTGCCTCAGCGCAGAGGCGCTGGGTTCGTTCCCTGGCACTGTCCCCCAAGAGAAAAACTGCTGTGTGAATGAATGCTCGGGTCTGTGCAGGCCTGGTGCAGCGAAACACTATTTCAGTGCAGGACATGCATCAGCTAGTGACGAAGCCTGCGAGATGGCGGAGCAAGGGCGACGCGAAGGCCGGTAGTGATTCTCCCGGGCTCTTTCTTTTTTAGAGCAGTGTCCAGTTCCGAGTTGGCAGCCCTGGAAAATATATGTAAAACCATCATAAAGGAAAAGCAGCCTTTTGAAAGGTTGGAACTCAGCAAGGAAACCCTCCTGGACATGTTTAAGGTAACTTGGGGAACTCTTCGAACACTTTTAGTAGGAATTTATTTATTTTATTTTTAGTAGGAATTTAAAAGCAATCAGCGTAGACTACCTCCTCCACCACCTCCAGAAATGACATCTGCTCACCATTGTCCCACAGCCTGGTAATTTGTGTGAGGTTGTTACTAGTCACTTCCTGCGCTGTTGGTGTCCTTGACCGTTCCCTGGGAATTCCAGGTGGACAGAGATGAAGGCTCAGATCTTTAATGCTCATATGTAGGTTGTAAATGTGATTAATTTTGAGTATGTATTACTGCTATCTGACTGCTGAGAATACTTTTTCTATTTTACAGAATGACATGTCATCTGCCTCCAGAGTTGGGAATAAAGTCTCAGCCTCTGGCACATAAGAGACACTCACTGGTTGTGTAATAATGTATAAATGTTTTTCTTTGTAGTATAACAAGTTTAAATGCCGCATTCTGAAGGAGAAGGTCCACACTCCAACTACCACAGTTTACAGGTTTGTGCATGGACAAGTAAATATGTTCCATGTTAATTGTGGAGGGTCAGCAGCAGAAGCAGACTTCATTTTTTTTTCTTTTCTTTTTTTTAAAGACAGGGTCTTGCTTTTGTAGTTCAGGCTGGTCCTGAGATAAGCCTTGAGCTCACAGTAATCCTCCTGCCTCTGCCTCCCAAGTGGTGGAATTACAGGCATGAGCCAGCACACCAGACATTGTGGTATGTGGTTCTGATTGTTGGTGGGCGTGAGTCTCCACACCCAGCATTGTTGTATGTGGTTGCTGGGGACTGAATTTGGATCCTTGCACTTGCAGGGCAGGCTCTAGAACCACTGAGCTAAATCCTCAGCCCAGACTTTGTTTTCTGAAGAGTAATTTGTTTGCTGAGTTACATAGCTGGTCACTACTTTAGTTAGGAGCCCCAAAATTGTATCACCGACACGAAATTCTTATTTCCTTCTTTGTAGTTATCAGGATGGCACAGAGACTCAATTTTTATTTTCTGCAAATCAACTATGTATAGTAAGATCTCTCCGCTCTGGGTGAGACAGTGTCATCTCAGTTCCTCATGTAGAGAAAGAGCTTTCTGTTTCCTCTTTCCACATTTTTTTCCTGGTGGTACTAAGGACTGAACTCAGCTCCTATGTATTAAACTTATTCTTAGCCTTTCTTTTTTATTTTGAGACCAGGTCTGGCTCAGTGGCCTGGGCAAAGTTTGAACTTGTAATCCTCCGGCCTAAGCATGTGCCCCATGCCTAGCTTCACATTCTTGTCCGCGCAGCAGTAGGAGCCCCACAGGCCAGCCTCCTGGGCAGTGACCCTCTGCCTCCCCCTGCACTCTCCACTTGCTACTCCAAACGTGTCAGCCCTCACTGCCAAGACGACGTTCCCGGCGAGTCTGTGCGAGAGTAGGGAAGGTGGAGAAGGGCAGGGTCAGGCACTAAGAGGTGAACTCAGTACCAGAATCTCGAGTTTGTTTGCTTGATATGAGGCTCCAGAGTCACTTTGTATTTATTAGTCTTTTAAACCGCCTCAGGGGTAATTGCGGTTCCCCCTGCCTGTGTGTTCCTTCCTGCTGTTGGGAGCTCCACGGTCCCGTCTGGTCATCTCTAGTTACGAAGGCAAATGTTCTCCAGTAGAAAACTTATTTTCTCAGTCAGGTACTTATAGTTCCCTGGTTTAATTGTACAGTAAAGTATAGTCATATCTCCTTGGGGCAAAGCTGTTAAGTTATAATGCGAGCTCATTACCCCCTGTTTTGACATGAAATACTGTGTTTATCTTATTTTTTTGCCGTTCTGCTTGACCCTGACAAAGATTTTATTTTTCATCTATAATGTAAATATGTGTTTGTATAGCAATCTTAACATTTAAAAATAAGTGAAGCTATAGAAGAGATGAGCTGAGTTTGTAATTTCTGGCTTCTAATTCTTGACTTTTTGGGGTCAGGGTCAATTTTTAAAGAACTCTACTTAGATAAACATTAACATTTCTGCTTTGCTTTTAACATTGACACTTCTTGTGGGGTTATGGCAGTCCATGCCCATAATCCCAGTACTCAGAAGGCTGAGGCAGGAAGATCACTGTTAATTCAAGGCCTTTCTGGGATACATAATGAGTTCAACACCAGCCTGAACTATATAGTGAAACTCTGTCTCAAAAACAAAACAAAACAAAATATGACACTTCCTGTATCCCATGAATTTGAGTGGCTTGTATTTAATTTTGGGGAAAAAGTCTTTGGCTCTAAGGGCTTATCTGGAGATTAGACATTGAAGGCTTTCATGCTGCTCTGATGCCCCTTCCTTTGCTAAGTTTTAAGCGAAGCCTTTCTAGGGATGGTTCAAAATCCTGCTGGTTCAAAGAACTCACATTTTCAGGTATAGAGCATCATTTTATTTGCTAGTCCATGGCCAGTCCTTTTTTTGTATTGATTGTAAGTTTAAACTTTTTCACCAGTGAACTTTAGAAATAGTTCAAATTGGATTAAGACACCTCTCTCTTTGGGAGATTTTCCTTCAGCTGGTTAAAGTTGAGTGGCTCTTTGCCTTACCACATGATTTACATTTCACTATGCGTGTTTCTGTACGTGAAGGGAAGTGTGAGCTTGTGAAGATTTGGGTGTCCTTGTTCCTTCTCTGTGCAAAGAAAGCCCCAGCCTCAGTCCAGAGCGCTGCAGTGGCCTTCCCAACTCTTGTCTGAGGTTCGCATTGTAACATTCTCTGTTCTAACAAAGTGAGAGGCAGCGAGAGATTTAATCACAAAACTGGAGAATCTAAAACAAGCAAAGAAAACCTTGACATGTACTTCTTTGTTTATTTTTACTTTTCTTTTTTTTTTTGACATTCATTTTTAAAGTAAAATATATAGTTACTGGGTTGTGAGCAAACTTCAGGTAACTTCAGTCTTGAAAATTAGTACAAGGGGATTAGTTTAATTAGAGCAGCATAAATCAGTTAAAAGGATGGCTTTTTTGGTTTTATGACGAAAGATTTTGAGAGTTGGGTGTGACAGCTGAAAGTGGCATCTCTATACTCAGTTTCTTTCAGGTGACGTATTGTGATATTTGAATTTTAGGAGAAAAGGAGAGGCTGGGTCTAAGACTATATGAACTGCCTCTGTCCTTGACCCTAAATTACAGATTTCTCCACTGTGTAAACATAAGTAAAACCCTTAGCTCGATGCAGTTGAGAGTGTGGCTCATGCTGAGGAGCCTGGAAGCTGTCACCGTACCCAGCGTGCGCCATGTCTGCCATTATAGGTGCGGCCCCTTAATTGACCTTTGTAAAGGACCCCACGTGAGACACACAGGAAAAATTAAGAGCATCAAAATTTTCAAGGTAAAGATTATTTTTTTAACTTCTAAATGCAATAAACAAATTCAATGATAAAAGGATTTCGGTCATATTTTTATGTTTTGAACATGATGGTATTTAAAAACACCTTTTCTTATTTGATTTAAGGAATACATTTTAGAATTTTGATAAGTAGAACACTATATGTAGCTTTTGTTTATCATTCATTTAGTCTTATTGAAATTACTAAAATGTATTTCTTTTTCATATATTTAGGAACATTGCTTTGTATGTGCTTGGGCCTTATATCCATGGATATAGTTGTAGAATGAAAATACCTTTTTAAAAATCACATGTATGCTGACTATGTGCAAACTGTTTAGAGTCACTGTTTCCTATGCGCACAGATAATGAATCTATAATAGCCTGTAAGTGTGCAGGGAGAGGTGTGTGAGTTCTGCGCACACACTGCCATGTGACATGAGGGTCTTAAGCAGCCGCATATGTTGGTTCCCTTGGAAAGTCCAAATAATCCTCAACAGAAATCAAGAGAGCAGTACCCTGATTTTCTTGGATTGTCTAATGTGAGCAAAAATGTTAAGAGTAATATCTTGTAGGAAAAAATAAAAATGAGAGAGCATTGCTTTGGCAGTTGCGAGGAGCAGGGCTAACTTCGTAGTTGTGGATGCTCTGGCCTCAGTTTCTCACAAGTAGACTGTGACATAAGCTGACTGTGACAGCTTCGCCGTTGGCCACTTCAGCCAGAGCCGTAGGCAGTGAGACCGGCCTTCCCTTTCCTGGCCTCCTGCCTCTTGCTCCCTGCCTTGGTGATCATAGCTGGTATTTAGCCTTCCCTCTCTACCCCTCTCACTTCCGTTCCTGGAATACACAGCAGACTCTTTACATAATTTTCTGATTAGTAGTATGATTTGGGCTGGCAAGGTTTAATTCAAATCAACTTCAGATTCTTCCCATCAGTACAGAAAGTCTTATGGAAGTTAGCAATGTGGATGTTGAGGTGGTTTTACGTGTAACCAGAGTTTTGATGTGTTGATCAAAATCTTGTGTGACATTTAGAACTCCTCGACATATTGGGAAGGCAATCCTGAAATGGAGACATTGCAGAGGATCTATGGGATTTCCTTTCCTGACCACAGAATGATGAAAACCTGGGAAAAGTTCCAGGAGGAAGCCAAGAACCGAGATCACAGGAAAATTGGGAAGGTGCGCCTCGCGTGCTGCTGACTCCTGAGACACAAGTGTGCTTTTCTGTTGCCTGATAGTTATGTCTCATAAAACTAACTTTTAAAAATAATACTTTTGTCTTTCTTTTTTTGTGTGTGTGATGCCAGGGTTCAGACTCATGGCCCTGTGCTGACAAGGCAAACATAGCCTACTGAGCTAAATCCCTGGCTCTAAGAATAATATTTCTTCTGTCTTCTTATTTTGCTGGTATTTGTTGCCTGCTGTTGAGTTGTTTCATGGTAATCCCTTAAATCCTTCTAATCACTGTCCTTCCTGTATTATTCATAAGATTGAAAAAATTGCTGCCTTCTTATCATATATAAAAGTAAAATTGTTTTTTTAATTGTATATACTTGAAAGCACACTTTGTATTGGAAGCAAGGCAGTGTGTAGAGAGAGAGATTTGGGGACAGGTTTTGCTGGGATTTTATCTCAGTTCTGGCACTGACCGCTGTGATCTGTGGGTCCATGTCAGTGTGGGGACTCTGCCCTCGTGTGTCCTGCTGGGTGCCCTGCCGGGCTGCCATGCAGACAGACACTGAATGGTGGTGCCCAGGCCCGGGCAGATGCTCAGTAGGTGACAGGCAGGAGAACGATCATTGGCACCTTAAGCCACTTCCACAGTGAACTTTTCTGGGTTTTTCTGCCATGTTGTCTTGATATGAAATCCATGTCCTAAATGCCACATAATAAAACTAATGGTAAACAACAACAGATCTAGAACAATCAAGTTCAGTGCTAAGTAATCATAAATATGCATTGTAATTTTGCACACCATCCCATGCAGCTGGGGATATGTGTTGGGGCTTTGGAAAGCCTGCCGACTAGAATGTGGGAGGGCCACTGAGTATGACATGTTTTATCCCTCGTGTAGAGAAGTATCAGGTAAGAAAAGGTGAAATTTGAACTGTATTTTTGTTTCAATCTAGGAACAAGAACTTTTCTTTTTCCATGATCTGAGTCCTGGAAGTTGTTTTTTTCTTCCTAGAGGAGCCTTCATTTATAATACACTTATGGATTTCATACGTGTAAGTTAATTTTTAAACTGTCTTGTTCTTATTCAACTGCGTTTTATGATTGTCTGTCATAGTTAATGGTGAAGTGTTTCCATTAATTTTATTATAGTAATGTAAAAAGAATTTTGAAGCTAAAAGCAAATTAGATTGTACCCTTCATTCAAAACATGGAGATAATCTATTTCCCTAAATGCAGTCTTAAATTTCATAAAATGTACCTAGTGTCTATATAAATATTTAGAGTTTGTAAATAAACAGAGCTATTAGAAAAGATGCGGGCTCCTGGTGAAAGAGAAGAAGAAAGTGTCTTTTCTGGCACAAGATACTGAACTGAAGCATTACTTCTCACAAGGTGGCCCGAGGGTCACTGGTACTCCTCTCTTCTTTGTGGCAAGACTTCCAGGTGATTCGGCTGCTTCAGAGAAGAGTGGAAAAACAATTGTGTAAAATACTTACCTGTAATGTATGTTTCTAGATCGGAAAGTCAGTAGTGTTTGCATAATTAGAACTATACAGACACTGTTCAGAAGTGATCTGTGTACATCACTAGGATCACATTTCCATTCTTGCCCCTTCCTCTAGCTAATGGTTATAATGACAAACCACACAGTGATGTTTCAGCCAGCGAGAGATCGTGTATAACAAGGTGTTCTCATCGGATTGTATTGCCCGTGATGTAACAGGCGATCTCATGGTCCTGTGAGATTATTTTCTTGTAGTCAGCCTAGTTTGTGTAATGTAGTCAGCCTAGTTTGCGTGTTGAGATGAGAGCAAAATAACCTAACGAAGCAGTTCACAGGATGTACCCCTCTCATTAAGCTACATGAGACTGGTCCCTACAGTTTTGGATTTCTATGTACCTGTCACTGACTCACCCTCAGACAGTCTCTCGAAAACTCAAACTCACTGCAGCATATTCTGCAGTGGTTTGCGTGGCTGCTCAGTAAATGTTATTGTTTCTGAATTGGGTCCTTTCTCTCCAGAACTAACTTGATACTAAGATTCTTGTGGGTGGATGTTGCGGGACCTCTTCTCATCATCCTTCTGGCTACTCCTTCATGTTTCTCCTGTTCTCATCCCCACTTTCCTGACCCCTGGCCTCTTCCTTCTTTATTCACACCTCTCACTTGGGAAAGCACTTTCATGAGGAACTTTTTGTAAAAGGGTCCATGGAATGTGCAGCTTCTTCTGTTTGTTTTCCTCGTCTTGTTTTCATTCTGCTCTGTTTACCCTGCACCCCCGGAGCGGACGCTGACCCGTGTGGCCTGTCACGTGCTGTATACTGTAGGGATTGGCCAGGGTGAACAGCAGTAGAACTGAGGACAGGGAAGGGAGACCTCAAGTGTCACTGAAGATTATTAGACATTTGGGCAGGTGCTGGTGACCAGTCACAGCTGCTGCTTTGGGTACGCTGTCTGTGCTGGAAAATCCACAGCCCTCGGCACCTGGAACTCTCGAGGTTCAGCGTGGAGTGAGTACAAAATCAACAGAAAGTCTTTGTGGTGGCCTTAAAGGGCTCTCTTATCTTTTATAGATGCAGGACAGACATGGCTGATGATTAGGCTCAAGGCCTGATTGTGTGGGTTGCAGATGTAAAGGCATTTAAGTACAAAGTCCCAGTGTCTCTAATGCTAAGGTAAGGGCACCGGGTGGGAAGGTGTGGGTCTCTGAGGCCTGGAATGAGAATATTTGATAGATATGGATAAGGCTGAGTACTTTGAATTTCCAGATAACTTATGTGAAGAAATTGGTCTTTCCATGCATAAAAAATATCCGAGGACTTCAGCTGTTTTTTTCTCTTCTTGTCAGTTATGTGATCTTGCCTCTTCTCCCACATCTAACAGTTTTTTTATTTTATAAAATAACTGTAGGGGATCTAATGATTTTTCATTGATCAGTCATTCTGTTCAGAGATAGAGCTGGGCTGGTCTCGCCAGCCTGTCTGTTTCATCCGTGTTTGTAGGGCATGGCCCTTGGGTCTCCAGTTGACAGACTGATGAGTCTGTGTCTGTTCAGCCTCAAAAGATTGAAGGAAAGTCCATTCTGCCCTTCTGATATGTTCTGTTACTGACTAACACACTGTTTGTTTTTAGAATTTTTATTTACATGAGTATGTTTGTAGTACCTAATGATGGCATTCATCGTAGGGAGTTAGCACGTGTACATAATACATCTGAATTCTTTCTACCTCCGCTTCCCATTTTTCCCTTCCTCCCTCCCTCTATCTCTTGGTCCCCTTCCTGTTTGCAAAAGCTCCATCTCCCTATTTGCTATTATTTTTTATTTTGCCTTCTTCCACTGGCAGTAATGTAAGACGGGGTTCAGTTGGTCCTATTGGTCACCACACATGAGAAGGTGTGTCTGTGAGGTAGATCCCCAGCAGTGCCAGTCTCCCTTGTGGGCAGACACAGGACAGGCTGGCATTGATAGCTTCTGGCTTAGTGCCAAGGACTGGAGCAGTGAGTTGTGGCCAGAGTGATGGGGGTGTGGTGCTGAGCACAATGGTTTATACAGAAACCATCCGCCCAGCGGGACCATGTTTCTGAGAACTAGAGCTGCTTGTCCGTGGAAGGCCCTGCAGGGGCCCACGATGGGCATATTGTTCCCAACAGGAGGGAAGTCCAGACTCCGGGGTAAGAGACCACGTGGGCGTTCACTGAACTGTGAGTCTCATTCCTTACCAACTGTATGGGAAACTGGAGGTGAGCAGAGATCTTTGTTAATCTTGAAATTGTTTTCCTTTATCTATCCACTAGTTCTTGATCTTTTATTTTAAGAAACTTTTTATTTTAAAATGTCATGCAGCAGAATTTATAATTTTGTTTACAAATTTATGCTTTTTGGTAATCTTTAAAATGTAATAACCACAACAGTAAAGACATAAAAGCTTTATCACTTCCAAAAATTTCTTCATGCTACCCTCTTCCAACAAACCCTCTTCTACCCTTAATCCTAGTTAACCTAAGTTGATTTGTTCGATGTTCCTAAATTTCAGGCATGTAAATGGAATCATAATTGTATGTAACCTAGGTGTTTTCACTTCTTACTTAGTATAACCCTCCTTGAGATCCATCTAAATTACATTTATCAATTTCTGAGTAGTATCCTGTTGCTTACACATGCCATAGCATAGCTGTCCATTCCCATTTGGAGAGACATTTGGGATATTTGTAATTTGGGGCTGTTACCAATAATTTGTAATATATATGCATGCACATTGTTGTATTAGTGTAAATTTTTACTTATGTGTATAGCACTGTGATTTCAGGGTCATATCGCAGATGTATGCAAAAATTTATAAGAATGTCAAATTATTTTAATCATTTTCTTTTTTTTCAATAAGTTTATTGGGACATTTTAGGTAGACATAGTGATCACAGTCATCATTGGAAATTTGTACTTGTACATGATACATCTTACTTCTTCCCATTCCTTTCCCTCCCTTCAATCCCTCTGCCCTCATTATTTACAAAGGCTTTGGTTCCATTTTTATTCTTTTTTTCCCTCCCTTCCTTACCTGTCCCACTCCCTAGTTCCCCTTCCCATTTGCACATTTCCTTCCTATTTCACAATATCATTAAACATTTTGGTTTTCATTTACACTATTTCTCAACCAGAGAAACAATGCAGTATTTACACATGTGTGTCTGATTCATTTCACATAACAGTAGGATCTCAAAGTATATCCATTTAACTATAAATGCCTTGAGTATGTCCTTCTGTATAGCTGAGTAATACTCCATTATATTAAAAAAAAAAAAACCCTCATATCTTTATCCATTCATCAGTTGATGGGAATTTCAGCTGTTACCAAGATTTAGCTAATACAAACTGTGATGCTATAAACATGGGTGTGCATATATCATCACTATGATACAGTGTTTTTAATTTTTTGAAGAAATACCAAGGAGAATAGCTGGGTCAGATGGAACCTCTAGTTTTAGTTATTTTTTTTTATTTTTTTTTTTTTTTAGGTTTTTTGAGACAGGGTCTCGCTTTTTTTTTGTGGTTCAGGCTGGCCCCGAGCTCAGCCTCAAACTCACATCACAATCCTCCTGCCTCTGCCTCCCGAGTGCTGGGATGACAGGCGTGAGCCACCACGCCCGGCACTGTGGTATGTGGTACTGGTTGCTGCTGGGCGTGAGTCTCCACACCCAGTATTGTTATGTGGTTACCGGGGAATCGAACCCGGGTCCTTGCGCTTGCGAGACAGGCGCCGGAA
>PVIR01041434.1:0-12752 GCA_004026965.1 Petromus typicus
GTCACCGGCCTCTGCACGCTCTTCACCCTGGTCAGTAGCTGGGAGGGAGTGAGACTGCTGCATGAGGCTGGGCTCCTAATGGGGCAGACTTGGTGGGGGTCCCAGGGAAGGACTCGAGGTTCAGGGGGGTGGTAGCAGAATGACCCTCACCTTGCACAGCTGCCGTTTCTCTCTCCTAGGCCACCTTTGTGGCTGACTGGCGGAACTCCAATCGCTACCCCGCAGTTATTCTCTTCTACGTCAATGCATGTTTCTTTGTGGGCAGCATTGGCTGGCTCGCCCAGTTCATGGATGGTGCCCGCCGGGAAATCGTGTGCCGAGCTGACGGCACCATGAGGCTTGGGGAGCCCACGTAAGTGGCCAGGGGACCCTGAAGAGGGGAGTGGGGAAGGAAGCTGCAATGTGTATTTGCCACAAAAGGGGTGGGGTTTGAAAGCATGATTACAGGGTAGGATTCAGCTCTTCCTTCTTGTGACCAAAGACTCTAAGACCTTGGCTTCAGTTTTGGGACCTCAGTTGCTGGCATCTATCAAAGGACCTTCTCCCAGAGACATTTCCGGTCTGACCTGGGCACTGTCTCCAAACCCAGATTTCTGGAACCCTCCAGACCTTAGCAGCTCGAGGTCTGAGGATAAGGTGGTGAGATCTGATACAGGGAACAGAGACTGACCTCAGATGGTCCTACATGTCCACACAGCTCCAACGAGACCCTGTCCTGTGTCATCATCTTTGTCATCGTATACTATGCCCTGATGGCTGGCGTGGTCTGGTTCGTGGTCCTCACCTATGCCTGGCACACCTCCTTCAAAGCCCTGGGCACTACCTACCAGCCTCTCTCAGGCAAGACCTCGTACTTCCACCTGCTCACGTGGTCACTCCCTTTCGTCCTCACTGTGGCAATCCTTGCCGTGGCCCAGGTATAACAAATGGTAGGGGGCTGGGGACCTGAGTGGAGATGACTAGAAAGGGGGTAACTGACAGTCCCTCTCATGCTTTCTTGCTTCAGGTGGATGGGGATTCTGTGAGTGGCATCTGTTTTGTGGGCTACAAGAACTACCGATACCGTGCTGGCTTTGTACTGGCCCCGATAGGCCTGGTGCTCATTGTGGGGGGCTACTTCCTCATCCGAGGTGAGTGAGGGCCAACGCAGAGCGATGATGAAGTAGGAGTGAAAGTGATCAGCAGCACTTAGACCACAGCCAGTTCCTTTGACACACAATAGGACAAGTGACCCATTAGGCCAATGGTGGTGAACCAGGGGCCGACTATTCATTATCACTGAAAGGTTCGCCGTCACCACCCTAGGCAGAGGCAGGAGCATGAACTCTTGTTACGGAATAGTAGATTTGTTGGCAAGAGAAATGCACACCTTCTTCCAGAGCCTGGGATTGAGTTCTAGCCCCGTCCCCTCTCAGCAGGGTATACTTGCATGATAAACATCTGGGTCAGCTACCCTGACTACACGGGCCAGCTTGGTCCGTCTTTTGGGGTTTGGTTCCCATCTCCTTCTTACTCATAACACACACAACATAGTTTTTACAACATGCACAGATGTATTGGTCCTTAACTTCCCTGTCTCAACCTGTTACCCATGGTAAGTCTTAGTATCTAGCTCATTCTCTTTGGACGGTTCTAGTTTCCTCTTACCTAACTGTCAGCTCTACAACCTTCTTCCCCTACTTTCTGGCAGAGCGTCTGGACCTCTGCTTCATGTTTTATACCTGTGTTGTCCTATAGAATAGCCACTGTCCACATGCATTGAAACTAGTCCAAATTTAGATGTGTCATGTTACACGCTGCCTTTCGAAGACACCACCAAAATAATAATGATAATGTAAAGTATCTCATTAACAAGGAGAAGTTTCTCTTTGTTACACAAATTATGTGTTGAGTGATTCGGTTTTGAGCATATGAGGGTTATAAAATAGATTGAAATTAGTTTCATTTTTTAAAAATGTATTGACTAGAAAATTAGACATTGTATGTTTTCTGTCAGAGCAGCTTTCACTTGGCTGCCTTCCTTAGGGACAGCAGAGCCAGGACTGAAGCTTCTTCTCTGCCTCCGCCACTGTCTGTGTGGCTCTGTCCCATTTACTCCACTCCAGGGCAGACCTGGCACCAGCTACTCTTTGGTGTCTCTAGTTCCCCAAGCTCCAAGTCAGTGCAGGTTGATTACATCTAGGGCTGCAGGGCCCCAGGAGCCTCCCCACCCACACAAACCCCTCCGAGGAGAGTGGCCTCTCCTGCTAATGTCTCAGGTTCCCCTTGTGTTCAGGAGTCATGACTCTCTTCTCCATCAAGAGCAACCACCCAGGGCTGCTGAGCGAGAAGGCTGCAAGCAAAATCAATGAGACCATGCTGCGCCTGGGTGAGTGGGCCCCTTGGAACTTAGTCCTGAGGCCCTGGCCAGGCTGGGGCTCTGGCACCTCCAGGATTCAGAAGGTCCCTGGGATATGGTAGCATGGAAAGCCATGGGCTCTATGTGTCGGAGGTGGTGGTAGCAGCTCAAAAGAAGGGGTTTCTCAGATGAGGAATCCAAGTTCACGCATGGTGCGACTGCTTCCCCAGGCTCCCTTCCCTCACAGGAGGCTCCTCGATGCTGCAGTACCCTCTGGTTTATTTTTTTTTTATTTTTTTATTTTTTTTGGAGGGTACAGTTCTTGACCTGAGCCTCTGTGTGAATTCACCCCAGCCTCGGCTGTCTTCAGATACCCTCTCCCTCTGCTGCATAGTGTCTGTGCTCTGCCACATCCTGACTGCCCCTGTCTTCTACAGGCATTTTTGGCTTCTTGGCCTTTGGCTTTGTGCTGATCACCTTCAGCTGCCATTTTTATGACTTCTTCAACCAGGCCGAGTGGGAGCGCAGCTTCCGGGACTACGTTCTGTGAGTGAGGGGCCTGGTCTTGGGGGCAGCAGTGGTAGGACCTGGAGTCCCAGCTGGAGGGTCAGCAGGCCTCTGCTCATATGAGACTGATGGCGTCTGGGTACCCATATCAGCTACACTGTATGTACTTGGTCAAACATGGCAGCCTTCACGTCCCTCCTCAACTCTGCCCTGCACCTACACCCCAGGGACTGTCAGGCCTACACCTTTGCACCTGTTAAGCCATTTCATGCTCTGGCTTCTTGACCAGCTCCAAGAAAGCCACAGGAGTCACTGTCTGTCTAACTCCCTGTACCTTCCAGGGAGCTCTCTGTAGATCCCTGCACTTCTATGCTAGGTTGACAACCTGTTCATTATGTTTTCTCATTTTCTTTGTGCTTTTTTGTGTTCTGATAAGGATGAATTGGAGATCGAAGCATCTCCACCACTGAAAGAAATGCAGCACCTGCTCTTACAGGGATAGCAGTTCAAATACCCAAGAAAGTAGATACTGCTCTGGTTGCTTCAGGCTCATTTTTTGCTTTTTGGTTTTTTTTTTTTTTCCATTTCAGTCTTAGGGATTGAACTCAGCACCTTCACACTGAACTACTTCCACAGCTTTTTAACATTTTTAACTTGAAATGGGGTCTTGCTAACTCACTGAGTTGCCCAGGGCTCTGACTTATAATTCTCCCACCTTTGCCTCCCAGACTTCTAGGGTTACAGGCCTACACCACCAAGCATAACTTAGGTCAAACTCCTTTTTTTCTCTTTTTTTTTTGATACAGGGTCTCACTGTATAGTTCAGGCTAGCCCTGAGCTCAGCCTGGAACTTACAGCAATCGATTCTCCGGTCTCTGTCTCCATGCCCAGCATTTTTGTATGTGGTTACCAGGGATCGAACTTGGGACCTTGCACTTGCAAAGCAGACCCCAGAACCACTGAGCTAAATCCCCTGCCCTCAAGCTCCTTCTTGAAGGTTCCAGCTTTTAATTTGGGTAGCTTTAACCCACAGTGATGCCTGGGTCCTGTCCCAGAAGTTTGATGGACTTGTCTGGGGTAGGGCCCAGACAGTGGTGGCCTGTAAGAGCTCCCCTGGTGATGCAAACAGCACCTTAGGGCCTGGAAATGTGGCTGAGTGGTAGAGGACTTGCCTCACGCCAAAACAAGGAGTGAGGACAGTGGAGCCCAGCTCTTCCTAGGCTTTGGGTTCACAATCTAGGTACCTAACTGTGGGATGCAGAGGCCTTACCTACTGATCCCCCCCTCACTATAGATGCCAGGCCAACGTGACCATTGGGCTGCCCACCAAGAAACCCATCCCTGACTGTGAGATCAAGAATCGCCCAAGCCTCCTAGTGGAGAAGATCAACCTGTTTGCCATGTTCGGAACTGGCATTGCCATGAGCACCTGGGTTTGGACTAAAGCCACTCTACTCATCTGGAGGCGCACCTGGTGCAGGTAGAGTCAGCAGCCAGTTTATCCTGTCACTGCAATCTTACCTTCAGCCATTTTTAGGTTTGCAGTCCTAATCCTGCCCTCAGCCTTGGGCAGCTTTTTTTTTTTTTTTTTTCCTTTTCCATGGCTCACCACTGCCCCCTGGTGACATCTCTTATCCCTGGGATGCATGGGTACTTGTTCAGCGCTACACTGCACAGGCATCTTCTGTGAGTGAGTGATCTGAAGACAGGGCACACAAGAGGGCCGCCTCCCAGGCTCACTTCATCACTGGACAGGCTGGTCCTCCTTAGAGTCCTCGAGGGACTCAAGGCCTTGCATTGCCTCCTTCCCTGGAGGAAATGGAAGCCCTGGTCTCTCACAAGAGTTGATGGAAAGCGACTGCTCTTCCACTTCCATCCTCACCCTTTCTGCTCCTAGGCTGACTGGGCAGAGTGATGATGAACCCAAAAGGATCAAGAAGAGCAAGATGATTGCTAAGGCCTTCTCCAAGCGGCGCGAGCTACTGCAGAACCCGGGCCAGGAGCTCTCCTTCAGCATGCACACGGTCTCCCATGATGGGCCTGTGGGTGAGCCTCTGCCCTGCCCTCCCTCCAGCCGCCTACATCTCCCTCACACTCTCACTCCTCCCCAGTCCTGCTCTGCTCTCTGGCAGCCCCCGTGTCCCTCTGTTGCTGCCCACGGGCCTGCTTGACGGTGCTCAGTTCAGAGAGGCTCTCCTCCCTGCCCCTCTCTGCCTTCACCATGTGCTTTCCTTGGGTCAGAGCCAGCCAGTGTTCCAGGTCTGGCTTCTCGTTAGGCTCTTTAGGGACCTGTAGCTGCTGTCCTGAGATTCTGAATGGTAGAGATCACCGTGATCACAGAGGGAGATTTCTCTGCCGGGTGGCACAGGAGGGACCAGCTGGGGGAAGATGAGTGGTACTGCATAAGGGAGGAGTCACCAAGACAAACTGGAAATCACAGTTCCTTCTTTCCTTCTCTCTCAAAAGCGGGTTTGGCTTTTGACCTCAATGAGCCCTCTGCTGATGTCTCCTCTGCCTGGGCCCAGCATGTCACCAAGATGGTGGCTCGGAGAGGAGCCATACTGCCCCAGGATGTGTCTGTCACTCCCGTGGCAACTCCAGGTATGAGAGTCCTGTGGGAAGGTGGGGGTCTGTGGCTCCTGGGGCTGAAGTACCAGGGGCTACCAGAGGGGGAGGGAGGAAAGGCCCTCTGCTGCAGTGGGTGGTTTGTTATTTGGAGCTCTAACAAATTTGGCCGTCTCTACCTAGAGGATCAGAAGTGTGGGGCTAAGAAGTCTAGAGTGGTAGATCCCACAAGCATAGGGGCTGTGAGGAGGGAAGCATGGTGGGGACAGACCCAGGGTTTAGCCTGTGTTCTCTTTCCTGTCAGTGCCACCAGAGGAACAAGCCAACCTGTGGCTGGTTGAGGCAGAGATCTCCCCAGAGCTGGAGAAGCGGCTAGGCCGGAAGAAGAAGCGGAGAAAGAGGAAAAAGGAAGTGTGTCCCCTGGGGGCAGCCCCAGATCTTCACCACGCTGCCCCTGCCCCTGCTCCTACCACCAGTGCTGTTCCTCGGCTGCCTCAGCTGCCCCGGCAGAAGTGCCTGGTGGCTGCGGGTGCCTGGGGAGCTGGGGAATCTTGCTGCCAGGGATCCTGGACCCTCGTCTCCAACCCCTTCTGCCCAGAGCCCAGTCCCCATCAGGATCCATTTCTCCCCAGTGCCCCAGCTCCCACGGCCTGGGCTCATGGCCGTCGCCAAGGTCTGGGGCCCATTCACTCTCGCACCAACCTGATAGAAGCAGAGCTTATGGACGCAGACTCTGACTTCTGAGCCTCCAGAGCAAGGAGCTGAGATAGAAAAGAGGAACAGATACTCCCAAGGCTCCGCTTCCTCTGTGAGCACACCTCTGGGGTCTTGTCTTTCACAGAACCTGTGGGCCTTCCTCAGAGAGTTCTGTGTCTGGCTCAAAGCAGCAGGGCTGAGGGAAGGAGCTGACCTCACCCAGGGTGGGCCTAGAGCTCAGGGTCCTCCTTTCTGCCACATCTGTTGGAGTCTAGCTGGCAACATCGGTCTCCAGCAGGGCTATGGTGGGGCAGTCATGGGAGAGGCTGGGATGACAGTACCCAGAGTGGGCTCTGGTGGCCAGGGAGACAGCCAAGCCCGTGTCTAGCAGGTGAGGGACACTTGTCCTTTTCTGTACCTACGGGTGCACTTCCCTGGTACTCAGACCAAAAGTGTTTATTGTGTCCTTTGTCTAAAGTAGAGTAAGGGCTCCCTTCTCTCTCTTCCAGATGGTTGTGGGGCTAGAAGTGCCTACTATGAGGCTATAATCTATCTGAATAGGTGGCCCTACCCCAAACCTGTCTCCTATTCTCCAGTACCCTCCCTTCCATTTCCCATCACATTGCCACCAGCCCATGCTTCCTATTTGTTGATTGGGACCCAGAACTGTAAAACACACACACACATCCCCTGAACTGTAAAACACACACACGCACACGCACACGCACACGTACCCACCCTGCCTCGGAGCTCCATTTCCAGGTGAGATTGACTCAGCTGTAGAGCGTTGACCTGGCAAGACATAGAAGCGAAGCATGACAGGTGCCTCCAGGATCCTGAGAGACCTGCCATCTCTACTTCGTTCCCCTCCGAGGGGATGGAGCCTCTGACCAGAGGCGTTATCCTGGGAAGCTGCCGCAGCTGCAACCAGCAAGAAAAGCTTCTCTCAACTTCCATGATGGCAGAAGAGAAGATCCCTACCTTTCATGACCTTCAGCCATGTCCCTATATTCAAGAACCAGATATCAGGAAGTCCTAGAAGCTGGTTGAGTTCTACATTGGGGATAGGGATGGGAAGAAGAAGTATAAACAGTAAATAAAATGTTTTTGTATAAACTAGAGTGGGTCTCTTTGCCTTAACCCAGTGCTGCCTGGACTATTTACCTGGTCTCTTATCTGCTGCTTCCTCTGGTGCTATTCTTAGAGGGATGGTGCTGTTGAGGTCAGGCTGGTGTCAGCTGATGTGGTGGCTGTGTCAGTTCCTGTGGACAGAAGCTGCTTCATTCAGGACCTACCTGTACCCACCTCAGGGGCCTCATGCCTCCTACCAGGGGTGCCTGTGAGGCCAGGAGCATCCTAATCCACAGCTTCTTCCCCTGGCCAAGTGGGAGTTCAAAGTCAAAGGAAGCCTGCTAGCCTCACTTCCTCCAAATGTGACAGTTGGAGACTGGGAACTGGGTTACAAGGACTCAGTGTTATGTGGCAAGGAGGTCTTCGGAGGAAAGGAGGTAAAGCCAGCAGACTTGTGATCCATTTTAGAGTGTTAGCCAGGCTTATTTGGAGAGGACCCTTTGTACTGCTGCTTGTGTTACAGGGACATGCTTGGACCAGAGTCAAATTCCAGGAGGAAAAAGCGTCCTAAGAACATCAGGGTTCTGTCCCGGGTGTTTTACACATGCATTGTACTAAAGATAGCTAACTTTGAAGGTGGGTTAGACACGGTCCAGTGCTTCACAGGGGTTAGCTACCAATTTAAAGCAAACCTGAGGATGTATCACTCATCAGGATTGCTGGGTATAGTGGCACACACCTGTTATAGAAGCACTTGGGAGGTCTAGCAGGAGGATCACTATCACTGTGAGTTCAAGGCCAGCTTCAGCTACCTAGCAAGACCCTGTCTCAACTCCCCCAAACAACCAAAGACTGAGGCACAGAGAGGCTCCTTGGCTCGCCCCAGACCACACAGCAATGCTGTGATTCAGAACCCTTGGCCACTGTGACAGTAGTCCAGTCATAGGAGCTGGTTCATGTAGGACAAACAGTGAAGCACAATGACCTGCACACGTCCTGGAAGCTAGTAAGTGACAGACCCTGGGCGTAGGATTTTCCTGACTGAAGACCTGGTTCTCTCCATTCTCAGCTCTGACCTTCAAGTGCTTAGAGTTCTTATCCAAATTTCCTACTTCGTGTTCCCTCTGGCTACTGGTATCCCCTTGCACTTTCTCATCCTGTTCACTAGTAGGGTTATTTTTATCAAAAAGCATGATAGCTATTTTTTAGCTGTTATCAACAACAGTAAAAGAAAACGTATCAGTGTTGCTTAGTAATCTTTTCAGAAATAAGGAAAAGTGGCCCGATATTCTTTTCATACAAGATCATTCAACTACTTGTGTCTCCCTCTGCTCGTTAAGAGGTTTACTTGTGTAAAACATGGAGAACAGAGTCCAGAGGCCTATGTGGGCCTTAAAACACCATGACGACCTTTCTCGGTATGATTGCGAAAGCAGATCGTGACCACCAGAGGGCAGCTGAGTCCGCCTTTCGAGACTGCAGCTGTTCGGCTGCGGCTGTCAGGCTGGACCCTGACACCCACCTCGCCTTCTCCACCACCACCTACTGACAAAGACAAGAAATCTTGCAGGATTTTCCGGGGAGCTCTGGATCTGAGGATTGAACAACGGTACCTTCTACCCAAAGCTTCTCTAGCTCCCTGAAGAAGTCCCTCAGGGCCAAGAGGAGCCAGGTTTGAGACCTCCCTGTTGCCGCTGCCCTGAGATTTTCCTGGGGGCAGGCTCTACCTTCAGGGACCTCTTTGGGCCCACTTTCTACTCTCTAGAAGTCAGGCGAACAGCAAGTAGCCCAGGTAGTGAGGCTGACCTTAAAGCAGTCTTTACTCTGCCCACCCCGTGTGCAGTTTTTGTTATTGATAAGAGAATGGGGGGAGGGGGTAGAGAAAAGCACAAATATGACCAAATGAACACCTGTATTCCCACCACTTTGAACTGAAAACTCTTATTTTTATTATTTTATCATATTTTCTTCCAGCCTTTTTAAAAGTGAAATACAGTGTAACATTTAGCTGAAATCCCTTTAAACCAAAACCCCAACCTACACCCTCCTTTAAAACAAAACCACAGTTTCCTTCTTGTCCATTTTATGCACATGCAGTCATAAGTGCACAAACAATGTATATACCACTTTTGGTTGTTGATTTATATTTTGGTGGTACCAGAGATCGAACTTGGGTCCTTGTGCTTCCAAAGTGGCACAGTATCACTTAAGCCAAATCCCAAGCACTTGGCTGCTTATTTATTTTCTTGAAGTAGTAAGGACTGAATCTAGGGTCTCATGCATGCTAGTCACCTGCACTACCACTCAGTTGTATCTCTAGCTTTTGCTATTTTTGGAGATAGGGTCTCACTAAGTTGCCTAGGCTGGCTTTGAACTCATAATCAATCCTTTTGTCTCAGCCTTCTGAGTAGTTAAGGTTACAGGCATGTTCCATTGTGTCCAGCATTTTTTTTTTCATCTAAATTCCAAATGATATAATTTGAAAAGTTAATTAGTTCTACAAGTCCCCCACACACACACACCCCGTGCTGTGGATTGAACACAGGACTTTCATGATAAGCACAAGCTCTACCACAGAACTACATCCCACTCTTGCTGTATAAATGTTATTACTTAAAACAACTGTCTTGCCAAGTGTGATATCCCAGCACTTAGTAAGTTGAGGAATAAGACTGTTGGGCAGGGTCTCCGTGTGTAGTTCAAACTGGCCTTGAACTCACTATGTGGCCCAGGCTAGCCTCAAACTTACAGCAATTCTGCCTCAGCTTCCCAAGTGTTAGGATTATAGGCATGCACCGTCACACTCTGTGAATCTCTCTCCCCTTTTTTTAAAATTGTGGAATAGGATCTACTTACGTCACTGAAGTTTCACAGGCTGGGCCACACTTGCACTCAGGATCCTCTTGCCTCAGCCTCCCAGAGTGCTAGGGTTACAGCCTCACCACCACACTAGGTTTTGCTTTTTAACTCCACTTACAGTGCAGGTATGGGATAAAGCAAGCAGCTAAAGGATGAACTACTATTATGTTTTGACAGGTGGAAAGCAAAGGAGCAGTCCTTTCGCAGACTTGCAAAAGCTAAAGTTTTAGCCAGCAGCACAGAACACTTTCATTGCAGTGCCCATAAAAGGCTCTGTATTGGAAGGCTGGGGATTTAGCTCAGTGGTTCCAGTGCCTGTCTTACAAGCGCAAGGACCCGGGTTCGATCCCCAGTGACCACATACTATACTGGGTGTGGAGACTCACACCCACCAGCAACCAGTACCACATCTCACAGTGCCGGGTGTGGTGGCTCACGCCTGTAATCCTAGCACTTGGGAGGCAGAGGCAGGAGGATTGCTGTGATGTGAGTTTGAGGCTGAGCTCAGGGCTAGCCTGAACTACAAAGCGAGACCCTGTCTCAAAAAAACCTTAAAAAAAAAAAAAGGCTTTGTATTGGAGGCACCAGGAGCTTCAGAGGTGGAACTCACAGCAGGACTGATGAGGATCACTGCACAGATGACTGCTCTTGGCCCGTGTGACTGACTGACAGTTTGTTCTCTGAAGAAGGTCAATCTATAGTATTTAGAGACATTGTCTTCCAATTGCCAGTATTGAAGTTCAATGTCTTTTTGAGAGGCTGGGGATGTAGCTCAGTGGAGCCATCCCTTCCTGGCAAGAGCAAGATCGTGAGTTCCGGGAAATGTTTTGAATTTTTCTCCCCTACATTTTGTTATTACCTGTTGACAGCTGTATTATGCAGATACTAGCTTTCTGGATTGTTGTACTGCTAGTGTATTTTATTATTTTTTCCTTGGTTTTGAATTACTTAATGAATTGTATTACTGAGGACCAAACCCAGGGACTTGTGCATATTAGACAAGTAATGCCATTGAGCTATACCCCTACACCTAGTTTTGAAACTTAAACAAAACATGTATTAAAACTTGAAAAATAATTCCTAAAAGACTGACTTTTTCCAGGTGGGTATGATAGCCCACATCTGTAGTCCTAGCAGTCGATGAAGCTGGGGCAGGAGGATACTAAGTATTATGGCTTGTGTCTGGATGCCCCCCAATGCCTTGAGATCATAAGTGGGGCTTTTTGAAGGTAGCTAGATCTAGAGTGTGTGTTGCTAGGATCAAGAATGTGATGCTGAGATTGAATCATGGTGTGATGATGCTACGATTAAGGCTGTCCCACCCTAGGTGTGAGTGCTACCTTCCCCAAGGGTGAGTAACCTGCAAAAGATATAAGAGATAGAAAAAGGGTCAGTGTTGCTTTACTGTTTGCTGCCTTCTGCCTGCCGTAAACTGTTTCTCCTCTGCCATGTCTCTCTACTATGCCATCCTGCCTCCGAGCTAGCAGACTATGGACTGAAGCCTCTACAAACTGTGAGCTGAAATGAACCTTTCCTTCTTTAACTTGAGTGTTGGGTATTCTGTCTGACCAATGGGAAAAGTAAAGTAAAAAAGCAAACTCTTCTAAGTCATAGCATTTAGACTCTAAATTTGAGACCAGCCTGGGCGATGTAATGACTTAGTGAGGTCTTGTCTCAAAATAAAAACCCCAAAGGCCTAGGTTCAATCCCCAGTACTATTAAAAAAAAAAAAAGCCTCTTTGGAAAATTGTAATTATTGAATGTACTATATCATATTAAAATGTGTATTAGACATAAATACAAAAACAACAAGACAAGCCATCATTCAACAATCTGAGCAAAACTAAATTCATCTTTCCTATTTAAAATTTATTCTTGGGCCGGGGATTTAGCTCACTGGCTATGGCTCCTGTCTTGCAAGCACAAGGGCCCGGGTTCGATCCCCAGTAACCACATACCATACTGGGTGTGGAGACTCATGCCCAGCAGCAATCAGTACCACATACCACAGTGCCAGGCGTGGTGGCTCATGCCTGTAATCCCAGCACTCAGGAGGCAGAGGCAGGAGGATTGCTGTGATGTGAGTTTGAGGCTGAGCTCAGGGCCAGCCTAAACTACAAAGTGAGACCCTGTCTCAAAAAAAATAAATAAATAAAGGGGCCGGGGAGTTAGCTCAGTGGTTCCGGCGCCTGTCTTGCAAGCGCAAGGGCCTGGGTTCGATTCCCCGGTAACCACATAACAATACTGGGTGTGGAGACCCACACCCAGCAGCAACCAGTACCACATACCACATACCACAGTGCCGGGCGTGGTGGCTCACGCCTGTAATCCCAGCACTCGGGAGGCAGAGGCAGGAGGATTGTGATGTGAGTTTGAGGCTGAGTTCAGGGCCAGCCTGAACCACAAAGCGAGACCCTGTCTCAAAAAACCTAAAAAAAATAAATAAATAAAAATAAATAAATAAATAAATAAATAAAAATAAAAAATTATTCTTTAAAAATTCTACTAGCATATTTTCTTTCTTTTTTTTAAATTATCTTTATTGGTACATTAAATATACACATCATGATTGCACTCCATAATGGGGATTTGTACCAGTATAAGACACAACTTAATTCTCATTTTTTCCCATAGCCCCACCCACCCTACCACCCCCCCATATATATAAAATTTGTTTCCTTACTTTTTTGTTACAATCTCAACATTGTCCCCTTTC
>PVIR01041435.1:0-12754 GCA_004026965.1 Petromus typicus
TAGGTTTTTTGAGACAGGGTCTCGCTTTGTGGTTCAGGCTGGCCCTGAGCTCAGCCTCCAACTCACATCACAATCCTCCTGCCTCTGCCTCCCGAGTGCTGGGATTACAGGCGTGAGCCACCACGCCCGGCACTGTGGTATATGGTACTGGTTGCTGCTGGGTGTGGGTCTCCACACCCAGTATTGTTATGTGGTTACCCGGGAATCGAACCCGGGCCCTTGCGCTTGCGAGACAGGCGCCGGAACCACTGAGCTAAATCCCCGGCCCCAATCATCAACACATTTTTGTGACTGAATCTCTCTGACTGCCTCTTTGGCTCGCCCTTGTCCTGGCTGCCTGTAACTCCTCTACCAGGACTGTGCTTGCCACCTCCACACATACCCAAACGGCCAGGCTTCTACTCCTCACTTTCTTAACTGAATCAGCGTGTGGACTTCAGGTGTGTCCTGGAAGCAGTCTTATGACGCACAATCGTTAGTTATTATTTCCTTGTCTCCTTTCTACTTACCTGTTATTTTGTTCTATCTCACCTCAGGTCTACAAGTCACTTCATCTGTTTGGCAATACTATATATCACACACATTTTTCAAAGCCAGAGGTCTACTTCTTTTGGAATGGTTTAACAATATCACACGGTGTCTACATATCATCATTTTTTCTCTTCTAAGTTTAATTATAGCAGATATACAACATTAAATTGATTCTACTCATGACCCTCAAATATGGGTGGGAAAAGACAGATACAAAAGGATTGTAGAAGTCAATATCATCTTCCTCTTAAAATGTTTTTAGTTTAAAAAATTAAGCAACTCCTTCCATTTCCTAAACTGGAGGTAAATGTTGACTGCCTTTCAGTCTGTCCTCTCCAGGTTTTATGGTCTAACCATCCCTCCACAGCAATCACTACTCATTCCCAGCAGCCAATTGTATAAGGTCCAATTCCTTCCTCCCACTGCCCACAGTGACTTCAGAGCCTGAAAAACCAGATTTATGCAACTCAATGACTGGGACATCAGTAGGGTGGGACAAGGTATAATTTATAAGAGTAATTACTTATGGGACAGTTACTACAGATTAGGCTTCTCTGTCGTATTCTATACACCTCTTTACTTAATCTTCACAAGTGTACCATTATTATATCTATGAATTACAGGGGGCTGAGGCACAAAAAGTAAGGAAATTCCCCAGATTCACATAGCAACAAATGGCCACTTTGGCGATTGAAGAGCTTCCTCCACAGTGCCCAGCCTGCTCTGCGACCCTTGTCTTGTCCCAGCATGAGAGAGAGAGAGAGAGAGAGAGAGAGACAGACAGACAAGAGAGACAGAGAGACAGAGAGAGGAGCAAGAGCGGGAGCGAGAGCGAATATTCTAGGCGCCACCTGGGTGGGCGTCAGGGCTTCCGCGCTGGCTTGCTCCCCCGCAGCCTGGAGCTGGTCGTCAGCCACCGCGCGTTCCGGAACATTCCCTCGGCTCCTGGGCGCCCTGCGGTCTTTACTTGCCAGTCCCATCCCTCTCCTCCCCGAGGCGCGCAGGCCAGGCCCGGGAGAAGCCCGAAAGCACTGTCCGGGAAACCAGCCCCTCCGCCTGGCTCCCGGTGTGTGGCCCGCCGTGGGCCGCACGCACCTCACGGCCAAGCAGGTTCCTTGGGCCTGGCCCTGAAAGCCGGCTGGACCCTCGTCATACCGCCGCGTCCTGCCCCAGTCTCCTCAGCCTCTGTCTCTCAGCCTCCGTCTCACTTCGGCCAGCAGGAAGCACTGATGGCGGAGGCTGACCCTCTCTCTCCCAGACACCTGGCCCCGAGCTGCAATAGAGACAGCAGCTGAGGTGGCCCAACTGTACGGTGCTGTGCCGGAGAACCAGGAGTTAAGTACTATAATTTAATCCACTAGTTCTATGTAACTCTCTTTTTCAACTGGTCACACTGCAGATCTTAAACTCTGGTTTCTGTAGGAGTCCTTAAAAGTGAGACTGCTAAGTCACCAAGCTACGCAAAGATATACCAAAAATTTTTCAAAATAATTCTGTCGTTTTAGACACACAACTACAGTAATTTTGCTGCGTGTGAGGGCTATAGGACCTAACACCTAGATCACTTGACGTCTAGGTGAAATTTTATTTAACCTGCCTGTATAATCCAAACGCATTATGGTCACCGCAATACTGAATGGTGAGAAGCTATTAAGTCAAACGATTCGAACTAATCAAATAAAGAATTGTTCCATCTTCATTACTTACTCTGTGTGTGTGTGGTACTGGGGATTGTACACAACGCCTTCACATTGAGCTACCTCCAAAGCCCTTTTAAAAATTTTTGGTATTTATGAGGCAGGGTCTTTCTAATTTGCTAAGTTCCCCAGGCTGGGCTCAAATTTTGATTATTCTACTTTAGCTTCCCAGTATGCTGGGACTACAGGTGTCTACTGTGTCTGGCAATTTAATGACTAACTTTAAAAAAATTATGCTTGGGCTAAGGATTTAGCTCAGTGGTTCTGGTGCCTGTCTTGCAAGCGCAAGGGCCTGGGTTCAACCTAGCAACCACATACAATACTGGGTGTGGAGACTCAGGCCCAGCAGCAATCAGTACCACATACCACAGTGCCAGGCAAAGCGAGACCCTGTCTCAAAAAAAAAAAAAACTTTCTTAGGGAAAACCTTATCATAAATATTTCATCTTGACCTGGTCCAACAAATGGAAATAAATCAAAGCTGTTGGCCTTAATAGATTACAGTAAATCAGAATATCAGAATACGGGCCGGGGAGTTAGTTCAGTGGTTCCGGCGCCTGTCTTGCAAGCGCAAGGGCCTGGGTTCGGATTCCCCGGTAACCGCATAACAATACTGGGCGTGGAAACTCCCACCCAGCAGCAACCAGTACCACATACCACAGTGCCGGGCGTGGTGGCTCACGCCTGTCATCCCAGCACTCGGGAGGCAGAGGCAGGAGGATTGCTGTGATGTGAGTTTGAGGCTGAGCTCAGGGCCAGCCTGAACCACAAAGCGAGACCCTGTTTCAAAAAACCTAAAAAAAACCTAAAAAAAAAAAAAAGAATATCAGAATACCATGGTTTGTCTTTTAAAGTTTCCTTTTGAGGACACTTTATAGGAAAAGGTATTCAAGGCCCTGAAATGGTGACCAAGATTGGGTAGCATGGATCTGTTATAAGACCAGTGGGGTAACAATTCATACTCCATTATTGTCTGCAGTCACTGAAAAGAGGATGCAAGCAGCCCTGCTTTGCCCTAAATCAGCAAGAGAATCACCCGAATGCCTGCCCAGCAAGTGTGTGGGCTGGAATGCAAGGCTGGGAACAACATGGTGTCTCTCAGGAGCCGCAAGTGCAGCAAGAAGGGATGACACATTAGGAAGGAGACAGGAGTGGAGAGATGAGTGCAGAGAGTGAGGCAGGAGAAGACAAAGAGGCGAAGCTCAGGGCCTAGAGGGCAGCTCTGAATCTGGGCCCGGAGGTTTGTGCCCAGTAACACTGCCACCCAGAGGAGAGCATACCCATGGGTGCAGCTAGCACGTAGGAAGGTCACTGCCAAATCATGGCCTGCAATAAATTCAGCCTAAAAAATAAGATGCACACTCTGAGAACCTGAAGTACTAAAGGGAGATGAAGTCACATCATTACCTGTTTTGGAAAAAATTGTCTATGATAATCAAAAGATGAGCGGGTTCCTAGTACTGCCAAAAACCAAAACAAAATAACTATGAGAAGGGAAGATCCCTGGCCTTAAACACTCAAGTTCACCCAGTGTTAATTATTTTTAATGGCTAGTGGTTAGAGTGTGTATTGTAATGTGGCTCCCAGGTCTCCTTCCTACAGGCAAGACGGCCAACTCTATAGGTTGATGTGGAAGCAGATGGGTCAAGAGTAAAAGGAACTTGTGGGCAGGGGTAGGGGGTACTCAAGGTCAAGTTTGCTATAAAGAACAGATGATTCCCAACAAGCAAAACCAATTTCTTGAGATTCCTCCTCACTTTCCCAGTTGATCAGACAGCTCTAGGTCAGCAGTCTTTTCATAGGCTGTTCAGGAAAATTCACTCTGTAAAACAGTAGAACAAACCTATAATTGCAGCACTTGGGAGGCTGAGGCAGGAGGATTGCTAGAGTTCAAGGCCAGGATGGGCTACACAGGAGTTCAAGATCAGTCTCAAATACCATAGCAAGACGCTATTTCAAACAAAAACAAGGAACAAAACCCCAAACAAAAACCAAGAAAGTTCAGTCTGGAACACTAAAGCTAGAAGGCTGAAGTGAATCTTTCTCATCAGAGAGTGAGAAATACCAAGTTCATGTCTTAGGCAAAGTTTATACTTTTACATAGAAACACTGATTCCTCATTCTATAAAGGTCTTGTTGGGGTAAAGGAATTACCAAATAAACCAGCACTATCTGATTTGTCCCTTAGAGAAAAACTGAAAGACCCACCAGTATGAAAAAGACCTTGTCAGGGCTTGAAAGGATTGCTGCCTCTCCAGACTGCAGGCAGGGGCCTGCCAGGCTGCCTCATGCCAGACAGCACCCGGCGAGTACCGCATGGCTGTGCCCTGTTATTACCAGCACGTAACGGCTTTGGGTCTGCAGGCGGTCTGGTGGGCCGGTGGCTCTGCCAAGGCTGTTGGATGGGATTCTGTCCACTGTCTCTCAATCCAATGCAAGGAAACGAACAGCTCATGCAATTACCAGTTTGATTCCTGGAGCGTTTATTCGGGCTATTTTGCCAGGTCCGCACTGTTTTGACTGGGGAGAGGCCTCAGATATCCCTAGATTTCTGCAGCTGGGGGCAGGCAGTACCAAGTGGTACCAACTCAGAGACACAGCCTTGGGATGGGCCCAGGAAGGGGTGGTGCAAGCCCAAGCCTAGGGTGCACCTCAGCCACCCACACACTGTCTTAGGTCTCCCAATCTGTAACCAAGGGGCTTTGGTCCTTTCTGCTCTATCCTAGTCCATCTTCTGTTGCTATAACTGAATACTACAGACTGGATAATTAAAAAGGACCCCAGGTCCACAGGATGGAAATCCACAATGGAAGGGCCACAGCTGACCAGGATAATGGGCTGTGCGGACAGAACATGGTAGAAGAGGAACAAAGGAGACAAGGCAGGATGGAGGAGAAGGTGGAGAGAGAAAGAATGAGAATACATGAAGGGAAGCCACAAAAGGGGGCGGCGTGCTTATTATCTCAGCACTCTGGGAGGCTGAGGCAAGAGGGGTGGTGGGGACTGGCTCAGTGCAAAGGCCCCCCAGTTCAATCCACAGTACCATAAAACAAAATAAAACAAAAACTCAACCACTTTTGCTCATTCTGGTGAGAAGACATTAATCTCTTCAGGAGAGTGGGGCTCCAAGGACCTTGCCACTGGTAAAGATCCCTCCACCTCTCGTTTCAGCCTTCTTCTGTCAGACTGCCAAGTTGTCAGCTGGGCACTGGGGCCCCAGATCCACTTTCTGAATGGTCAGGATAAGACAAGCCACATCACCCCCCAATTAAGTAGCACTGAGCTTAAGGGACAAGGTACAAGAGACCAGGCTTCCAGGGAATGTTACAGGAGCTCAGAGGAAGGAGGGAAGCCAGAGACCCAGAAGGAAGGGCCTGTGTGCATGGGTTAAAGCTGCAGGGACAGTCCCAGCTATGACAGAAAATAAGTGCTCTCAGAATCAGAAGACTTCTGTGTCTTCTGTCAGTATATAGTACACAAAATCAGTCACAATTTTTTTGACAGCTTTTTTTTTTTTTGAGACAGGGTCTCACTTTGTACTTCAGGCTGGCCCTAAGCTCAGCCTCAAACTCACATCACAGCAATCCTCCTGCCTCTGCCTCCCGAGTGCTGGGATTACAGGCGTGAGCCACCATGCCCGGTACTGTGGTATGTGATACTGATTGCTGCTGGGCGTGAGTCTCCACACCCAGTATAGTATGTGGTTACTGGGGACCAAACCCAGGTCCTTGTGCTTGCAAGACAGGGGCCAGAACCACTGAGCTAAACCCCCGGCCCGACAGCTACTTTAGATCCACTGAGTTATAGCCCTGCCATTCAGCACCAAGTACTACCTAAGAAAGTCTCTGGTTTACAATGGACAAAGAAATTTAGTGCTGGGCACTACCTTACACTCTGTACTACTATCAACAAACCAGGATCTTTAGGCTCCTGTGTCTCCTGGCCCCATTAATTCCAGGTTTCTTTGTTGTCGCTGTTCATTTATTTATTTGTTTGTTTTGAGACGAAGTCTCACTATTATTTCAGGCTGGCCTTGGGATGCAATCCTTCTGATTCAACCTACCAAGTACTAGGATTACAGGTTGCGTATCACCACGCCTAGCCTCTATCCCTATAAATTCTGGATAACATAATGCATAGCTTAATTTTCCAAAGACTTGTTTAATTTAAAAAATTAATCACTTATCTCTTGGCTTTCAGTAATTAAAACCGCACTTTTAAAATCCTTACATGGTAGCATTTTGTCGCTAAGAATGGCCTTTGCCCGCTCATGGCTTGCTTAGTGGGAGTCTGGCTTGATAATCTGGCTTAGGACCGGTCTGTAAATGC
This sequence comes from Petromus typicus, assembly GCA_004026965.1. Taxonomy (NCBI): domain Eukaryota; kingdom Metazoa; phylum Chordata; class Mammalia; order Rodentia; family Petromuridae; genus Petromus; species Petromus typicus. Next base: position 6,558 of record PVIR01041435.1, read on the forward strand.
AGACATCAGTGCAGTCTACAGAAAAATATAGCCCCGGGCCTGGGGAGGATAGGTGTGGACCAATACACAGAGATTGACCAAAGCAGTATTTAGAACAACAAAAGGAGTTGAAATAATCTCAAAGTCTCCCAAAAGAGAAATACTGAATTTATGACAGAGACTGTAGTCAAATACGCAATAAGTAATTGTAGGATCATATATTTCATTGACGTCTTAAGAGTTCTGATTGGGCTCAGGTTGATCACAATGGCATATCCATGTTCTACAGACAGAGAGATGCCAGATATACCCCCCAAAGGACCAGCTTAGAAGGAGCCCAAAGCGGTGGATTATCCTTGTCCTCAGCTTAGGAGGCTGAGGCAGGAGATTCAAACTATTGAGCCTAGTCTGGAACTTCACTAGACTTGTCTTAAAATGGAAAATAAAAAGGGGTGGGAATATACCTCAGTGTGAAGGCCTTGGGTTCAATTCTTAGTACCTTTTTTAAAAAAAAAGTAAAGGGATTTCTTTGAAGGGATTCGTGGTAGAAGTTACAGCCATCTGTATAGCAAAGGAGAGCCTCATGATAACCACTGGGCGTTTTCTTATTTGTTTATTTTAGTGTTTTGAGACAAGGTCTCGCTTTGTAATTTAGGCAGGTTCTGAACTCACTATATAGCCTAGCTTAGCCTCGAACTCACAGCAATCTTCCTGCCTCTGCCTCCCAAGTACTGGGATTACAAGCATGAGCCATCACACTTGGCTTTCCTTCCTTCCTTCCTTCCTTTCTCTCTTTCTCTCTTCCTTTCTTTTAAAATTAGATCACCACTTGGGAAGCACTGGCAGAAGAGACCAGCTCTCACTCCCCACCCAGACATCCACTGGGACTCCCAGGTCCAGCTCTCTGCCTCCCAGGGCTGTGAAGTCCAGCCTAAGTTTATTACTTGCTTGGGGACCTTGAACACAGCTCTGTTTCTGAGTCCCTGTTAAAAGTAGCCTCTTCCTTTCCCTCTGCTGCTTTTTCTCTAAAGCATCTGTTACCATTAGTGATGCTTTGTATTATGCAAATCTGTTCCTAGTTAGTCTCTGCTATTTTTTACATAAGGCATAATGTGATGTGATAGGATATATAGTATGATGCACTTGACTTAAAAAATATTAACTCTTCATCCCAACAGCCACAGGAGGTAGGCACCGTCACTGTGCCCTCTCATTACTACACCTCACTACTGTGCAGACAAGGAAACAAAGGCACAGAGTGGTGTCCCGAGTCTCTGGGCCATGGTATAGACTCCGATGTACCCGCCACAGTGACCACTTGTCCTGCCAAGTCCTCTCCTTGTCTACTAGGATACAAAGTCCAGGGCCTGTCCTTTGTTCACCATCATGTCTGAACAAATGACCATTCACACAGCTCAGACAGTCTGCTGGGGAGAAAAAGAGACACAGGACGGGCTCCCTGCCCCTAAAGAGGGAAGCGCCCAGTGCAGGCCATTTCCAAACTGATTTTTTTTTAACCAGATCTATAAAAAACATGTAACACTATTTTGCATAATATGCATGTCTAAAATACTGTGCAACTGAAACAAAAATCACTATAATAATTCTACTTCATCCACAGTGCAAAACATATTTTCTTTCCCCCCACCACCATCTTTTTCTTTCTAGTGCTAGTGGACTGAACCCAGGCCTTCACACTAAGCCACAACTCCCAACTCTTTTTATTTATTCAGACAAGGTCTCTTTAAATTGCTGGGGCTAGGCTTGAACTTGCCATCCTCCTGCCTCAGGCTCCCACAGTGCTGAGACTATGGCATGTACCACCACGCCCAAATCAACACATTTTCTATTTTATCCTACTGTATTTTACTTATCTCATTACCAGAAATGTTGGTCAAGACCTAATAAATCTACGAATTTCCAACCTGTATCATTATCTGAAGTTTAAAAACACTGAATGACAAGGAGGACAATAAGAAATTAAGACTCATATAAAGAACTATAAAAAGGTGCACACACAAACATTCGCCTCGGTGCCTTTGTTTTCCCATCCATAATCCAGTAGAGGACAGCAGTAATAACAGAGCAATGTCAAAAGGCCCATTTTCTCTTAGCTGATCTTACAGCGTCAACGTTACTCCAATCAAAAGCCAGGAAGCTAGTTTGTAAATACTGACAGGCTGATTCTGGTGAGTCCAAAGACCTAGAATGGTCACCTGAGGAAGAAGAACAATGGCAGAGGCCTGGCACCACCGGACTAATACATGCTGTCCAGCTAGAATAACCAAGGCAAAGTGGTGCTAGCAGAGTATGCAAATAGAACAATGGTAGAGAACAGAGTCCAAAAATGGATCTGTATAAATACAGGCAACTGACCTTTAACAATGGAAGCAAAGACAATGCAATGGAACATATTAACTTTTCAAACTGGTACAACTGGACTTGCGTGTGCACACGCGTGTGTGCGCACACACATGACCTAAAGGTAAAAAGGCAAAACAATAAAACTCTTAGAGGATGATATAGGAGAAAATCTAGCTGACCTTGGTATGTAGATAACTTAGGTGCAAAGGCAAACAACCTATAAAAGAAAAAAACTGGTAAAAGTACCTCATAACAGTAAAAATTCCCAGTTTGCAAAAGATACTGCCAAAAGAATAAGAAAAGCCAGAGACTGGAGAAAATATTGGCAAAAGACTCACTTGATAGGGACTCTCTTCCAAAATATCTAAAGAAACCCTAAAGCCCAACAATAAAAACACAATCAATGAAAAAATGGGCAAAAGACCTGAATCGATATCCCTTTAAAGAAGATATGCAGATGGAAAACTAGCACCTTAAAAGAGTCTTCATATCATATATTATTATGGAAATGCAAGTTGAAATAGCAAGATACCACTATACACCTACTAAAATGGCAAAAATCCAGAGCACTGACAAGACCGAATGCTGGAAGGGAAGCTGAGCAACAGGACTTCTCACTCCTTCCCTTTAGAAATTCCAGTGGAGCAGCCATTTTGGAAACCAGCTGGCATTTTCTTACACAGTAAAACGCCCTCCTACCATATGATTCAGCAGTCACACTGCCTGAAAACTCCTACAAGCTAGACACTTATGTCCACGTGAAATGCTGCACGTGGATGTTTATCGCAGCTTTATTCATAACACTGAGGCATCTAAGATGTCCTTCCAGAGATAAATAGATAAATAAACTAGTACATTCATACAATGGAATATACTCAGTGCTAAAAAGCAATGAGTTGTCAACCATAAAAGACATGGATGAACCCTAATTGTGTTACTAAATTTAAAAAACCCAAGGAAAACAACCCTATGACATACTGGAAAAGGCAAAACTATAAAACAGTAAGGTAGTAGGAGGTGGCCAGGGGCTAAAGGCAAGGAAGGATGAATACACAAAGCATGAAAGACTTGTAGGGCAGTGAAAGTATTCCAAATGATCCTGTACTGGCAGAGACAGCAAATTAAGACATTTGTCCAGAGCCACAAAGGCACAGCCCAAATGTAAGCCCTAACGGACTGCAGAGGACAAGGACGTGTCAACATAGATTCACTGATAATGACAAGTACTACAGTGTGGTGAACGGCAGTGCCAGTGTGGGAGGCTGCATCTGACAGGGTGGATGTTAAATAGGAGGTATATGTACCTTCCCCTCAGTTAGTTTCTGTGTACATGAAATGCCTCTAAAAATAAAGTGTGTTGGGCAGGGGATTTAGTTCAGTGGTTCCAGCACCTGCCTTGCAAGTGCAAGTGCCCGGGTTGGATCACCGTTAACCACATACAAAAATGCCAGGCGTGGAGACTCACACCCAATAGCAATCAGAACCACATACCACAGTGCCAGGCCTGGTGGCTCACACCTGTAATCCCAGCACTTGGGAGGCAGTGAGTTCAAGGCTGAGCTCAGGGCCAGCCTGAACTACAAAAGCAAGACCCTGACTCAAATAAATAAATAGATAAATAAAATTAAGTGTGTTAAGTTTTTTTTAAAAAACAAAACAAAGGAGAATTGATGATGGTTTATCGGCAGGGAGAGGAAAAATGAAAGACTGTCCATCAAGTAGATAACAGGTCCTCACATGGGTTTCTGTTGATCTATAGCATGCATCTGCTTTCTCCACTGCCTAGATTGGCTATGGGACCAGGATCATCACTTAAAAACTCCAGTACTACTACTGTCTTCTACTACTGCTCTCTTAAAGTAAAGGCTGTGGGACCTTGGCCCCAACTTCCTTGCCAGCTCATTGCCTGAGATCTCCCAAGACACTTCTCTGCTTCCCCCATCCTCCTACTGGAGGATTCTCACCCTGGCTCTCAAGCTCTAGACTCACTCCCATGTCACAGATGTTAAGATCATACCCTTGACCGTGACAGATGCAAGCCCACAATGTCGTATGATGATGGTGAGACCCCCCAAAAAAACGGATAAAACCCTATTGCACGGTAAATAGCACAGCCAGAATATAAAATTATTTGGAAATAGGTATTCTATAATTGTGCATTTGAAAATGTACCACAGTGACCAAAATAGTTATATTAGAATGGTGGAACTGTGGATGAGTTTTTCATCTTCCTAGATTCTAAAGTTTTAGTGTGTTTAGATTTACAGAATATTTAGGACACTATAGAAAACTACGTGTTTACACCCAGTATCTCTTATTATTAATGACTTACATTAGTAAGATACTTTTGCAATAACTAAATGAGCCAAGAATTAATGTGGTTTCTAAAACTTCAAAATTTGAGTTTTAAAAAGACCATACAACACAGGGCCAAGGATTTAGCTCTGTGGTTCCAGCATCTGCTTTACAAGCGCAAGGTCCCCAAGTTCGATCCTTGGTAACCACATATAACAATGCCAGGCGTGCTGGCTCGCGCCTGTAACCCCAGCACTTGGGAGGCAGAAGCAGGAGGATTGCTGTGAGTCTGAGGCTAGCCTGGGCTACACGTGAATTCAGTGCCAGTCTGAACTACAAAAGTGAGAGCCTGTCTCAAAACAACAACAAAAACCCATACAACATAGAGGAAATACCACTTTCCATAATGTCTAATTTCAGCTTAGCATCCTAACATTTGTTATTTTTCTTTTTTTTTGAATTTTTTAAGCATTATTGGTACATTACATATACACATCATGACTGCACTCCATAATGGGGATTTGTACCAGTATAAGACACAACTTCTCATTTTTTCCTATAGCCCTACCCACCCTACCGGCCCCCCTATACACATAAAATTTGTTTCCTTACTTTCTTGTTACAATCTCAACATTTTCCTCCTTCTTCCTATCTTACATTGAGCATTTTCTATTTCACAGTATATAACATACAATGCTAGGACTCATTTACATCTTCATTTTCTCATACCAAAGAAAAGATGCGATATGTACCTATCTGTGCCCTATTTATTTCACTTATGAGGATATCCTCAAGGTATGTCCATTTTAGTATAAATGATTCAAACTTATCATTTTTTATGGCAGAGTAATACTCCATTCTGAAGAACCACAGCTTTTTTATCCAGTCTCCAGTTGATGGACACTTGGGTTGTTTCCAAGATGTAGCAATCACAAATTGGGCTGCTATAAACATGGGTGCACATATGTCACTGTGATATGAATCTTTTAATTCTTGTGTGTATATACCTAGCAGGGCAATGGCCGGGTCAAATGGGACCTCCAATCCTAGCTTTTTGAGGAATCTCCAAACTGATCTCCACAGGGGTTGTACGAGTCTACAGTCCCACCAACAGTGGAGAAGGGTTCCTTCTTCTCTGCAGCCCGCCAACATTTGCTGTTGGCCGATTCTGAAATGGCAGCCATTCTATGTGGAGTAAGATGAAATCTCAATGTTGTTTTCATCTGCATCTCTTGAATGACTAATGATGTTGAGCATTTCTTCATATGCTTCTTAGCTGCTCTTACTTCTTCCTCTGAAAAATATCTGTTCATTTCAGATGCCCATTTTTGAATTGGATCATTAAATTTGGGTGGGCTGATTTTTTTTGAGCTCTTTATATATTCTAGATAGTAGCCCTTTGTCTGAGGAACAGCTGGTAAAGATTTTTTCCCACATTGTTGGTTGCCTGTTTGCACTGTTGGTGGTTTCCTTTGCTGTGCAGAAGCTTTTTAAAAGAATGAGGTCCCATTTGTTGATTTCCTCAGCCAATTCCTGTGCTATAGAAGTTTTGTTCATGA